>CAUYQG010086393.1:0-66185 GCA_963574415.1 Tarsius wallacei
AAAATGCATGCAAAATACTCAGTGCATAGTCTTTTTTTTTTCTTTAATACTAAAAAATGCAGTTGGGTGCGGCTGCTCATGTCTGTAATCTCTCACTCTGTCGCCCAGGTTGGAGTGTAATGGTACACTCACAGCCACCAAAGCCTCGACCTCCTAGGCTCCAGCGATCCTTCTGTCTCAATCTTCCAAGTAGCCGGAACTGCAGGCCCATACTACCACAACCAGCTAATTTCTTGATTCATTGTAGAGATGAGGTCTTACCAAGTTGCCTGGGCTGGTCTTGAACCCCCGGCTCAGGCAATCCCCTCGCCTCAGCTTCCCAAAGTGCTGGGATGACAGGCATGAGCCACTGTGCCCAGCCAACAGTCACTGTCTAGAGCATCCATCTGTACTGCCATTGCTTAGGGTAGAGCAGTGTGTGATTCTTAGTGTCTTCATCCCTGAAAACCACAGCATTTGTTGGTCCCGGACCCCAACTGGGCAGTAAAATAGTGCCTCATTCTGCTCAGAGCATTTCACTGTTCCCTTTCCTCTAGAGATTCTGGTGTGACTAATATTGCCTGGGTTTCATTTCAGCCAAGGTAAAACCTATATCCGGATGCACGTGGTAGCCCCAATAGGACATTTCCAAATTATAGGGCACTTGGAAAGGGAAAAGTTTTATTCCAACAGTTTTCAGAAAAGAAAAGAAAAAAAGAAACAAGTCTGCCAGTAAATTTTAAATGTGTTTGTTAGAAAGGCTGGGGGGAGGGGAAAGAGAAAAGGGAAAATAAAAAGAATCGATACAATTCTCTTCCCAGCTGTTCTCTCCACAACCTGAGTAAGGAATACACATCTTTTTGATTAAAGTGCAGCCTTCATGCCCTTCTCTGGCAGGCTGCCAAAGCTGGCTTAAGGTGAGCTCTGCTATTTTAAGGTGGAATTGTTTGCATTTGACTTGAAAAGACTCATTATTCCATAGTTCACTTTTCCACACTGCCTCAGAGGGGTAGCAGCTATCAAATCCTAAAGAAACAATATGGAGGAAGTGACCCCTGGCCCCTCAGGGAGAATTTAAAAAAAAAATCCATGACCGAATGCTACAGCTTTCACCATTCCCAGTCGCACTTTCTACACTTCCAAGAAACTTGAGTTAGACTTGATAGGGTTAAAAGTCTATGAACATTTACATCATAAATTCCCACATAAAAGATTATCATTCGATTGTAAAAAATCACTAAATTCTCAAATTTATTTCTTTTAGGTGGATATTTTTTCATTTATTTATCTTGTAAATGTATCCATTCAGAAATCCATATACCTGCTCAGAATTTGAATTGATTTGAAGGATAAACATTGTGGATTGCTGGCTGAGTTGTTTTGGTTTCCTTTTGTTTTGTTTTTAAGACTGGTCATGTTTATATTTTTTTCAGTAAAATGTTTTGGTCTTTTAGCCTGGAAAGCCATTGGGTCTGTGTTTGTAAAACAAATCACGGTATACACACACACACACACACACACACACACACACACACACACACACACATACACACATGTTGTGACCAAGCTGTGTCATAGCTCCGGGTCCTCTCTCCACTCCTCTGCCCTTCTAGGACACTTAGCTGGGCTGGCTCCTCTCAGCCAACACATGCATTCGAGTTGCTGAACTAATTACTGGGTTTCGTAACCAACTCAATTTATAATTACTGTTTGCTGATCTCAAGTTTTTAAAAAATTATTATTAATTACTGATTGTTTGTGAGGCACTTAATATAAATTTTGGCCACCCTTTAACAAGATTGTTTCTCACAAATATAAAACAAGATTTTAAGCTTCTTTTTTCTCTCTTCTTTTCCAAACCTCACTGTTTTTTGTTGTTACTTGCACTTAGAACTGATACTTGAGGATTTCTCCATTGTGCAACAGTCATGCACGACAATCTACGTATATCTAGTACAGAATGATTGTTTTCCAGAAACAGAGAGAAGGTTTGTTTGTCTTGTGAGGTAAAGAAAACAAAATCATAAATTGAAATGCTATATCGCTGTTCATTCTTTAAAGCTATAGCACAAAACAAGCTACCACACAAAGTAGATGTGAAATGAAATGGAAAGCTTTTCCTCATAGGTATTGGACTATTCTGCTTTTCCCATTCTCTATGGTCTCTTTCTGTCTCTTCTCTTAAGTCCTGGAGTTTTTGTTTTTGTTTTTTAATTTTTTTAAATAAATAAATAGTTTGCATTTAACACATGCATGAGAGGGCCTTGATGTCACTACTCATAACACACTCATAGAAACCACTATGTTGTGGGAGCAGTTCTATGAACTATTTCTGCAGGGCAATAGAGAAATTACTTCCTTCAAAAGACTGAATCAATCCCAGAAGGGTACACTCTACCCCGGCTAAAAGATGCAAAGAGGGAGTCACAGACGGCTTTAGGCAGAGGTCCTCAAGTGTCAGTACCTGGAAAGCGTCACCCCACACCCACGTATGGCCTCAGCTTCAAAACACACGTAATGTCAGCGGATCAATTTTTAGTATCAGATCCCTTTTGAGAATTCAAAGAAAAGTCATGCGTTTTCTTCCTATATAAAAACACACATGTCCATGTCCCACCCCAGAAGTCCTTTCCTGGACCCCACTGCCCAGTTCTTAAGCTTGTCCAGAGATGTTGTGTCTCTGAAGCCAGACTCATCCAAAGCAAACACAGAGTCTAATTTACCAAGCCAGTATGCCAATTTACGCATTCAGAGCTGGAGACATGGCTTGGCCCAGGAGCTGGGCCAACTGTCGGCACATTCCCTTTTGGTAGGTAGAGCTACACAGGAAATCAAATTACAGATCCAAAGCCTTCCTGGGGATTTTAGAAATAGAACAGAGGAGGTGGATGTTATCATGCTGCAGCAGCCTGACCGACTTCTCTTCTCCATTCCGAGGATATTTGTGTCTACTCCCCAACCTAGCAGCTCCTCTCCCCTAGTTGCTGTTTATCAAATTCCAACAGGCAAAGAGGAGAGGGATCAAAAGATAAGAAGGGTCTGTCTGTCACCCAAATGACATTATTAGGACAAACTAGTTAAATACAATCAAGGGTGTTACAGATTTCAGTATAACTCCTATCATTTCTTCTTCAGGCCATATCCTTGTTAGGATCCTTGTACCCTTTGAGGATTTGAGAATTACCTTATTTTTATTAGGGGTAACTATACATTTCTTCTGCAGCTGGCTGTAATATAAGTTGAATGCTTACATTTCAAGGAGAGAATTTACTCTGACTTTTTTCTTCAAGTTCTGTGAGCTCATCTTGGTTGGAAATTATCAACTATCCTGCAGCAACTATAGAGTTAACTCCAGTGCTTATTTGCAACGATACAGGGCAACCATGGCACAGATCATCTAAAGCAGCTGTTTAAATGCATGTATTATATTTTCCAAGAAGGTTTGCCTTCAGGAGTTTTTCTTAGATTATTACTTCATTGTGTGTGCCTCCAGAGCCCAGGAACACATTTGAGCTAGAAAGAGTATAGTATTCTCCACTTAGTGATTCGTCAAAAGGTTGTGTTTATCTTGCTCTTTCTCTATCTCTGTCTTCCCTCTCTCTCTTTCCTCTCTCCCTCACAGTAAACCTCACAAAGCTAAGAATCTAAAAATTACTCTTCAGCCTATCAGCTACCACAGCAGAAGTCTCAATCTCTGTTGGCAAGACTCAAAATTTTTTCCTAAATGATGCTAATGAAACCATTTGCAAGGTGATTTAGAAAAAGAAAGAAAAAAGGCTTGTCCTGTGGTTATTTTTCCTTGCGAGGAACCAAAACATGCAAGTTTTCCTAACCGTACAGTACAAAATGGCAAACACGAAGGCAGAGTCCAAAGCAGAGACAGACAAGTTGGCACCAAGAAGTCTATCAGACCACCAGAGCCAAAGAGTAGAATGCTAGCATGGAGCTGAACAGAAACGGAGCAGGGACCAAGGCCCATGCAGGCAAGGGAATAACAGGAAAATTTCTACAGGCTGGTAGCCAACTAGCCCAGTGGATGAGCTCATCTTTTTCAAAGGACTAAGATGATGTGAACAAAGTTAAGTGGAATTCAGGACAGCAGATAGGAAGCATTTCATGAAAGCAGTGTGAGGGCAGCTACAGGTCACGCAAAGCAGCTCAATGTGATACAAGTGTTCACAGGAAACTGTAGTGGCTTCACTTTCATGGGGCTGAGTAGAAAGACGCTGACAGGTTTCTTTCTCAACGCGTTGCCTCAGTTGAACTATCATGAGTGCCATCACAAGACACTCCAGGAATACTCATAACTTCGAGCCTTCTGACCAGTAAAATTCCCTTAGAGGAAGTGAATAGAACATAACATGTAAGAGAGCCCAGGACTTGCAAGAGCTTCACCTTGGCTTGGCAGCACTCTTGGTCCCCAGTAGACCCTTCTCTCTGCTTCCAAAACATGTTGAAGTTCGCCAGGCATTTAATTTGTATTTTGGACAAAATGGCATCACTTAAATTAACGTTCTTTAATAAATATTGATTCAAGATGTGCTCAAGAGAAGATCTGCATTTGTATAATACCCCCCCAAAAAAAATCTTCCGAAGAGGAACACAAATTCTACAAGAAATATTTTTCATCAGACTATGTTATGGTCCTTATTTAGTGGATACACAAAATAAGCAGAAAAGTTAAATGCTTCCCCACCAAAACCTCAGCGAACAGTAAGCCAGAGACAAAGCTTACTACTAATACCACATTGAGACACTATTAGCTGAACAACACTAAGAGATCCAAATTATGAAATTTCCCCACAAACACTATATAGAAAATATATTTTTTTTTTTCCCTTTAATTGCATTAAAAAGAAAGTGATTGCAATAACAGGTATTCAATGACATAAAGAATTTGAATGATTTTAACTCTGGCAGCACAAAAGCTGTATCAGAATTATAAGTTGTTAGGTATAAACTTCACATCATTATACAGCTTTGGAGAAGAGCCATTTTTCACCTTTTTCTTTTTTGCAAACCTGGTGATTCCAAATAGAGCTTTTAATTCACAACTGGAGGCTCCCATCTCCTTTAAGGAATTGAGCAGTTACTATTTGTCTTAGTCCGTTTATGCTGCTAAAACAAAATATCTAAGACTGGGTAATTTATAAACAACAGAAATGTATCTCTTACAGCTCTAGAGACTACGAAATCCAAGATCAAGGTATCAGCAGATTTGGTGTCTGGTGGGGGCTCGTTCCTCATAGACAGCACTTACATGTGGTGTCCTCACATGGTAGTAGGGCAAACAAGCTTCCTCAGGCCTCTTTTATAAAGGCACTAATCCTGTTCAAGAGGGATCCACCCTCATGACCTAATCACCTCCCAGATGTTCCACCTTCCTGCTCCACTATACTGGGGATTAAGTTTCAATATATACATTTTTGAAAAACACAAACATTCAGACCTTAGCATTCCTGCTGACCCACAGTTTTTAATCAAAGCACTGGGGCAATTCAGAATTACTTGCCAATAAATTGATAAATAATTCAAGCAATAAGCAACAAATTGATCATCCCTGTTGGGTAAAATATATATCCACATGCTACAGTGGACATAGACACATAAAATGGTTTTTGCTGGTTGTCTGTCCCTCATACTTCAAAATCAATTCTCCACCTTTCTCCACCCTGTTTTATCTCTGGAGAAGCTGACTTCTAAAGAAAACATTTTTAGTCCCCTTGCCCTCTGGCTTATGGTTGGGTTTGGCTGTGGAAGGCACCGGCAAAAAGTGCTGAATGAGCAGAAGTTAGGGTCTGTACTTCCAAGTCCCTCTCTATCTAGTCTGGGTCCAGGCAGTGACTGTGATGCTTTAGGCCAGTTCCTGTCAGGGGCCTGTTTCTCTTCTGAGAGACTCAAGCTCTTATCAAACCCTCACAAGGATCCTTCTCCAGATCTAGGACTCGTAATTGTTTCCAATCATTGCTAATCTCTGGGTGCCTCATCTTTCCTTGTTGATTCCTTCAACCCAGCCCAACTTTTGTAGATAGGTCCCCTCATTAAATTATTCCAGGCAAACTTCTTTGAGTATTCTGTTCTCTGCTACAATCCTGAGTGATGTATGATTCCTGCCCGAGAGCTTCTACGATTTATACTGAAGAACAAATACCATGAAAACAGAGCTGATGATTTTATACAGGATGGAAGTGTTCCATATCTTGATCTGGGTGACAGTCACAAATATTTGGGACTTGTGCACATGACTGTATACATCATCACTTAAATGACATGACACCATATAAGCCAAGTGCCAAACGAATATTATGGATAGTGGGAATTGTGTTTAGTGGAGGAAGACAATCCTATCTGGGGACATGATAGGTGGAGGTTTTAGGGGTGAGATTTGAGCTGGCATTAAAGAGTAGGTAACACCAGACTAGCAGAGAGAAGAGGCCATTGCTGCGAGGAGACAGTCACTATGCCCAGGGGCACGGAGGGGAGATGACATAAGAGGGTTATCAGTAAATATACACTACACACAGGCAGGATATCTCTTTAACTTCCATAAAAATAGCACTTCGTTTACATATTCTTCACTTTTATTAAGTCCCCATTCTCCAACAATCTAAGGTAAATTGGTTGGTGTGTGACCATTTCAAGTCAATTATTCTGAAGAAAAATCTTTATTCATATAAAATGTCCTCAACAAAACAAATGAATATTTAAAATCTCTGATATTTGGAGCAACGCCTCAAAATTTCCATGATATGACATTATCTCACATAACGTTCCACAACTGAGACTTTGCAGCACTCTTTTTTCAATGAGGCTTAGACAATCATTTATTTTCCACTTAATCAATTTAGGCCTTGGAGCCTGCACTTCACTAGGAAACCATTTGGGAGAACGAGAGGTATTCACTCAAAATATCTTGGTTCATTGAGCAATTAAGAATCAGAAAAGATAAGCACTTTCATTCTTGCTGATGCTTGACAATGTTTGCTTTGGATAAGTCAAATGTAAAGAAGGTCTCTGGCCCATGAGTGTGACATTCTAGTCTCTGTTCATGTCAAACATTGTTTGGACGACTCCTGCGGGCTGAAATAACCTTATCCAGTCCTACACATGGCTTCTGACAATATCATATCCTTCATGGAAAATTTTTTTTTTTTTTTTAAATAATGGAAATGATAAGATCGTGACAGGAAGACTGAGTACTTGAAATGTAGTAGTGGTAAATAGAATTAAACTTAAAGTTCAGTTTAGCCTAACTAAGTTAAGGTCATCCAAGAGGAAAGTTGCTGACAGCCAGGGGGAAAAAACATGTAAAACCAACCACTTGCCCGCATGCATTTTGAAATGTAAATACATTTAACACCCAGAGAGGTGCAGGGGAATCTAGCTATTTTGGGCAATTCCGAACAAGGACAGCTATATGTTCTGAGACATATGGCTCAACATTTGTAAAGGAGGAAAGGGTGGGGGAGGAAGTCACTGAATGGCATATTTGAGTTGGCCATTTTGAGACGTCTTAAAAGTTCTGACATGCAAAAGTGAGCCCTAATAACCAACAGGACAAGTACAAGTCATTGGAGAGCATTCTGTCAATTGGTATTTGAACTGGAATATATGGAGACAGGCTGCTTTCTAGACAACAGGCCAGTTCTGTTCACCCCAATCCTGACCATTTTTCCATCTCATTTTGTCCCTGTGATTGTGTGCGGGGGGGGGAAGGCATTATGGCAGGGGTGGATAACCCTTTGTGCATCACATGGATTCTCTCAAGGTACCTGGGAGCCAAAGGACTTACTTTTCTGGTTTTCTCATTGTTTACAGTGACCAAAAGGCTTCCTGGAACCTCCAAGCAATGACACAACTTGAGTTCATTTCAAAGGGCAAATTTGACTTTCCCCGCTTTCATTAATAAGTACTAATTGCTAAATCCATTAGCAAGTATTAAATGAACTCTTATCATAATCTCAGCTATGCTAAAGGCTTTAGAGAAAAATAAAACATGCTCCCTGACCTCAAAGAGCTTACAGAATAGTTTGCTGGAACAAGACCAAGTCACATGAAACCAATCCAGCAAAGATGTCAAAATCTGTAGAAATGTACTTCAAAAAATGCTCTAAGTAGAACCAGCTCTCCAGAACCTTATTGTTTTTAAGGATGCCCCTCCTCCCCACCCCCTCCTCGACTTACTAGGTAGTGGTTAGGTTTGGAGCTCTGGGGGAGTATTTCCTAGTACATTCTTATCATCCTGGCATGCAATTGTTGGACATCAGCCCATTTCATATCCTCCTTCCTCCTTGCTTATCTCTCCCTGATGCATGATTTATCCTCCTCTGTGTTCCCACCATCTGGATCAGCCTTTCTGCCTCCCTGGACCTAATTATTTCCCTGATTCTCTAGAGCTCTCTTTTCCCTTTTGCCTATGACTCATAACCTTGTATTAACAAATAATTAATTATTTGCTCTTCCAGCGTGCCCTGCTCTGTTTTCCTTTTCTGTAGTCTGCTAAGCACACACTGGCAGGTGAATACAAAATGTTGTTATGTTACTACTTACCCCCCACACACACACACACTTAGTAAACCTTTTCTTAACACACAATGGAGTCACAATGCAAGTAATATTTACAGCACCAAGAGGCTGAATCCTGAAATGTCCATCTGAAAAATCTTTAGATTTCAGAAAGCAAATAAAGAGGACAAACATAAAAGAGTAACAAGAAAATTGCCAATGAAGGAAACCAAAGTAGAAGAGAGATCTGAAGGTAAAATGGCAAATGATAAAGAACAAGGGGAAAAATAAATGAGAGACTAAGGAGGAGAAAAAGATTGTCTCAAAGCGGGTACAGATGGAGATACAGTTTCATGATTCCTAGGTAGGAGATATGGGACCCAGGAGAGGGTATCAAAATTCTTCATTTTAAATTGGCTATCAACCCGTGTGTCCTTAGAGCAAGTCAATCTCATTTACGTCTCTGTTTCAGTATCTGTAAAACTATATGCAAGACATCTAAACTATGGCTCACATACCATCTAAGGAGTCCCTAATTTAAGATTACCCAGGGTGATGCTAATGCTGCAGGTTATTTCTGCTGTGGTTGATATTGTCAGAAAAGCCCAGAAAATGTTCAGAAATATTTGATTACCTGGGTGGGGGAAAGGGGGGTGGGGGGATGTGTGCTACAGAGGAGTCTTTGTTTCTTTGAAAGCAACTTTGAGAAAAGATGCCCAAAGGGACACCAGCAGGGGCTTATAACAGACAGAATGTATTCTCAGAGGCCACAGATGGACTGCATACCTTCCCAAGAGTGGTTGAGGGCTGTGTGGAGGTGCTTCCTCTTATAGTCTTACCATCCAAGTTCCATCTGAAAAGCAGTTTGCTGGCAGGGGTGAGTGCTCACTGCATCAGAGCCACAATGATTATTAATTAAGAAGAGGACTGGAGCCTCATCAAACTGACAAGCTTCTGCAAAGTCAAAGAAACCATCAAGAGATCAGGGAGACAGCCCACAGACTGGGAGAAAATATTTGCCAACTGTATGTCTAACAAAGGTCTAACATTTAGGATCTATAAGGAACTCAATCATGCTGAAAAGAAAAAAACAAACAGCCCCATTACATAGTGGGCAAAAGATATGAATAGACACTTATCATAAGAAGACATACAAGTAACTAACAGATACTAGTGCTCAGCCTCACTAGTCATCAAAGAAATGCAAATTAAAACTACACTGAGCCGGCTAGGTGGCTCAGCCTGTAATCCCGCGCTTTGGGAGGCTGAGGTGAGTGGATTGCCTGAGCCCACGGGTTCGAGACTTGCCTGGGCAACTCGGGGAGACCTCATCTCTACAATAAATCAAAAAATCAGCCAGGCGTGGTAGCACATGCCTGTAATTCCAACTGCTCGCAAGGCTGAGGCAGAAGGATCACCAGAGCCCAGCAGGTCGAGGCTGCGGTGGCCGGGAGCGGCCACTGCACTCCAGTCTGGGCGACAGAGTGAGACTCCAACTCGAAAAAAATAAAAAAATAAATAAAATAAAAAATAAAACTACACTGAGTTACCACCTAACTCCAGTCAGGATGGTCATCATCAATAACTCAAAAAACAACAGATGCTAGAGAGGATGAGGCGAAAAGGGAACACTTCTACACTGCTGGTGGGAGTGTAAACTAGTACAGTCTCTGTGGAAAACAGTATGACGATTCCTAAAAAATCTAAAAATTGACCTTCCATATGACCTCACAATCCCCCTACTGGGAATATACCCGGAGGAACTCAAATCACTCTATGAAAAAGATACCTGCACATATATGTTTATTGTTCACAATAGCAAGAACAAAGAACTGAGTATCACATGTTCTCACTCATAAGTGGACATTGAACGATTATTGCAATAGTATAAGAAAAGGATTGTCAGCCTGAGGAAATTGCTCGGGGTGGGGGGTGTGATTGGCAGTAGTGGGGTAGTGGGATTCTGCCGGGGAATGGGAGGCACATCTCATCAACAAGGGTACCTGTATAATGAACATTTATATACCTAACGCTGAATTTACTCACATCTTTAAAATAAAAAAATTAAAAGTAAAAAAAAAGAGGACCCAACCACAACTTGCCTGACTACTTACCTCATCATTCGACCATTGAGCCAGTTCTGTCAGACCTCAGAGTTATTCTAATTGGTACAGACACATTTGAAAGATTCTCCCACAGCAAAATGGTTACTATTTCCTAGAGAGAATTGCAACATGAGGAATTATCGTTTGGAAATTGATCAAACGTTTTTGAGCAGTTCATCTAAAGGTAACACCAGTGAAAACTGTGTCCACATTTTCCCAGATGGATCTAATAGAAATGCTTTTCATTGGTACAGCACTTGTCAGTTTGCATATGACCCATAAATAACCTCTCCTTTTTGCCTCCTCTTTTCCACCCCAGCAACCCTGTGAGGTGGGCATTTTCAGTCACAATTCAGAGAAATCTGAAGCCCAGAACATTTGTTCATTTGGCTTCATGTCATCAAGCCCTTAAGAAACCTAGGTAGGACTTAATCTCAGATTTTTGTGACTCCAAGTTCACTGCTCCTTCTTTTGTCTTACTGCTGCCAAGAAAGAGAAAAATGTATCCATTCAGAAAAAAATGAGTTGCCTAGTGCTGGGGCTCACGCCTAGTGAGAAGATTGCCTGAGCCCACAGGTTCAAGACTAGCCTGAGGAACTTGGCAAGATCTTATCTCTACAATAAATAAATAAATAAATTAGCCAGGCATGGTGGTGCATGCCTGTAATTCCAGCTACTTGAAAGGCTGAAGTGGAAGGATCACCTGAGCCCAGCAGGTCAAGGCTGCGGTGACCGTGAGCATGCCACTGCACTCCAGCCTGGGTGACAGAGTGAGACTCTGAATCAAATATAAATAAATAAAATAAGAGTTAAGGAAAGAAACAAGGCAATGAATGTTTGGTGCTTGCATAGAACCTCTGACTTGTGATATTAAGATTAAGCTGATTGATTTCCTCAAATAATTAAGACTTAGAATTTCTAGATAGATGCCTGGTTTCCCAAAAGGATTAGCTATTTCCGCTTAAAAAAAAAATCTCCTGAGCAGATTTAATCACTTGGAGCTCACTGGTTGAACAAAACACTAGGCACACTAGCTGATGTATAAAAAAAATCATCATAATAAGTTGGGTGGAAGGAGTAAAATATAACCACAGATTGGCAAGACAAACAGCAAATCTTTACAATACGTAATACTGGAAGGTGGGGCTATGAACAATTGTGCTTCTTGGTTGAGCTCTTCTGAATTTTTCAAGTGATCTATGATAAGCATGCATGATTTCTGTAATTAGTAATAAAGTTAGATAATTTTATTTATTATATGAATGATTCTATACTAGACAATAAATGAAAAATAAAATTGTAGTTAAGACCAATACACCATTACATATTAGTAATGGAGAAACCATCCTGAGACACCCTCCCTGAGTCACTCACAAATCATTAGAGGACCCGCCTCTCCAGATCATTCTTAAAGATAACTCTTCTAGATGATTCTAGGGAATAACACAGTCTACATATACACCCTTCTCCAACTGGAGCAGACTATAGTCAAACTTTAATAGATTTTTAAATCTTGTTATGTTGTGTTGCTTATTTAAACTCAGTATTTCAGAAACGTATTCACTTGAGACAGAATTATAAGCAGTCTGGATGTCAGGAGTTACAGAAGGCTTGAAGGGTGGGAGGTCAAGCAGACACAGGCTGGTATGGTAAGCTTATACAGAAAGTAAATAATGATTATTACGGGCTTTGCCCCAACATGTGATGTTGGGGAAACCTGAACTCTAACCCTCAGGCCACACCCACACAGAGCAGTCCCCTGTCTGCCATGCCCCAGCCTTTTTCTCAGTTCATTCTTCCACATCACCCTACCTATTTCTGCTCTTTGCAGCAATCTTCACTTTTCAGGGATCCTACATGAGGATTTATTGTGTCATTTTAAAGACTAGCAAGGGCCTACAGTGCTAAAACATAAAACGAGCAAGAACTGACTTGTGTGTGTAGAATATGCCTCTTCCCTAAGAAAAGGAAGTGGTTTAGGAAAAAAAAAAAACTTAATCAGCAGAACAGTTTTTCAGCATCACTGCATTCTGGATGTCAGGCTAGAGGAAACAAGCTGGATGCCTACTTAAAAGCTCTCGCCAACAACGGCTTCTGAGCCCCAAATGAATAGAGACTTTTGTTTTATTTTGTCTCCAGCCTACTTTGTAATAACGACATGACGTGGGTTTTTCAATATGTTCTGCGTCTACGTTCAATTCTTAGCTCATTTCCTCCCTCTCCTCTGCTTCCAACACTTGGAGGAAAGTCTCTCCCATGTGGTTATTGGCAAGTGTTCCTGTAATTCATTAGGTGAATCCTATTTCCCAAAATACCCATAAAATGAATTATTTTACATATCCAATTGTAGAACAGATAGGCTTGAGCTTTTTTTAAACACTCATGCTATACAACTGAATTATTCTGGATGGAAGAAAATCCAGTCTTTAGCATTATGTGATAATGTCTTACTTCGTCAGGATCAAATTTTTAAACAGGGGAAAACGAAGCAGGGCTCTAAGTTCCATGAGGGTAAGGACCATCTCTCCCCAATGACCCCAGTGCCTAACAGGCCTGGCATGTGGAAGGCGGCAAGAATATTTTAATTAAAACACAATTGAATTGAAATAGATGCTCAGTGATATCACCAAGTGTAATAGGACTGTAGTATTGTTAAGAACTGGGTCTCAAGTAGGTGCCAAAAACCTCATCTGATAGGTGCCCAGTGTAAACAGAAAGCTGCAATGACCAGAAAGGGAGTAGAGGGGGATGGATTTGCCTCTCCACATCTGGGTATGATCCCTGGTGAGATTTGGCAGTCAGTCTTAGCCAAGGGTGAAAGAAGCCACTCTATCTTTGAGGACATGCTTTCTGACAAGACTTGCTCTCAAAAATCTTTAAGCCATGACAAGCCACCACAAACTTGTCCTTGGTGAAACTGACTCCACGTGAAGCAAAGCCTAAAATGAAAGACGCCCCACCTCCTGTAAGGAGGTATTGCCTCAGGATGCCGCAAGAGAAGGCAGGGTTCACGCCTCATGCCTGGAGAAGGCCAGCTTCATCCTCAGTTTACCAAAACCTGCTTCAGGGCAGAGTAAGGATGCAATACTGAGCAGTCTAGATTAGGTAGGAGACTAGGAACCTTTTAACATATAAAGTTGGGGGTAATTCCATGATCTCAGTTTCCAGGTGGGAGATTTTAAATGCCCCCTGCCTCCTAGACAGTGGCAAGGTAGGTATACAGCACCTGGGGAGAAGGTTGATGCCTTTTAAAAGGGGGTAGGGTGGATGGAAAAGAAACTCCCAGAGGCTTGGTTAGCCAGGAACAGGGTCCCACCCTGATGTGATCTAAAAGCTTTTACATATTCAAGAGGTTTTTTTTCATACAGTAGCTCCAGAAAGACCTTTTTAGTTCTCTCTCTCTCTCTTTCTTTTTTCTTTTTTTTTTCCATTTTAAACATCTTTTGCTTCATCTAGCAAATAAAGTCACCCTTCATCGTTTTAATGTGTAAAGAATTTTCAGCCAAAATGCAATCACACTGCGTCAGAGCAAAGGTTCTAACACAATTTTTCCAAGTCAGTAGGAAAATAGGATGTTTAAGCAAGAGGAACTTATTCTGAGAGAGCAGAGGCAGAATGTAGTCCCCTTTCCACAGTGAGCAGGACACATAAGAGCAAGTAAGATGGAATCCTGGGAAAAACAATTCAGGAAAAAAGAGCATTCGGAAGCCCAGGAGAGAGCTGTGAAGTGCTGGGGAAGGCCTGGAGCGCACCCAACAAACGATGAGCGGCAATTGAAGACAAGAAGAAACCCTTTAAGGAGGCAGAGGATGCTAGAAGTCAACAGGAAATAGACTGGGGGTTATTGAAGGTCATCTGAGAGCTCAATTGTGACCCAGCAAAAGAAGAAAGGTTGTTGCAGAGGATGCTAAGAGATTGTCAGCTAGATGCCTGAGAGTGGGTCCCAGAGTTTCTTATCGATACCTGATCCCAGAATCAGATCAGAGTAGGCCCCTCCTCCAAGCCCCATACACCAAAGATGAACACCAGGCTATGTCGGAAAAACCTGTAGATACACAGGTCGTAGCCCTCACTGCCTCTGTGTGTTTTTGATGGACTCCTCTCAAGCCTAAAATGGCAATGTTCCAGGCATGAGGCATGAGGTTGGTGAACAGCTTTTTTGTCTTCAGCAGCCAAACAACCACTTCCTGGGAAGCCAGATAGATAATTAGGGGGAAGCAAAACCGCATTGCAGGGTCATCGTTCCAGCATTGCAACTTCTAAACAGAAATCAATGTGGTGAGTCAAAAAAGGCTTGTCTGGATGTGCCTCAGTCTCAGCCCTGGGAGTCTACCCAAAGCACTCAGCATCAGGAACATTTCTAGAAGCCATCCACTGGAAAGGCCAAGCCACCACATGGATTTCACAAGGAGTCATTCTCCTCAGGCTGCTGGGTTGCAAATGGACTGTGTGAGCCCCACTACAAATATGAATTTGCTCAGGCAACAATACTGAATCCTGCTAGATTGCAACCCTCTACTGCCAAACTTCTGGAAAACTGCTTAAATTACGGCCCTAATGTCCCTGGTCAGAACACAAATGGATAGAATCTTCTCCCTCTTCCTGGGAAGAAACCAGTACACTGGGATGGCTTGGAGCATGCCAGAACATTGCAAACCACAAATGTCTAAATTACACCGGCAGGTGAGTCCATCCAGTTCTGATTTGAAATGTGCCCTGAAGGGATTCCGACAAGCAGAACAGAGTTACACTAGCCTACTTAGCAGCATGGTAGGCCTGTGAGTGAAACTATGAACGTGCATGGGAGTCATAAGAGTAAGAAGAAAGAGTTATGACTTTCGATACACTCTTGCATCTTTGGTTTGAAACATTTACACCTCTGGATCTCATTTGCAAACAGGGGGAAACAAAATCAGAAGAATAAACAACAGAAAACACGCCTTTGGATACTTCTGCCAATGTCTGAGCAAACCTTTAAGAAGATTCCAGGCAATAGAACCTGGCACTATACTTCACAAGTTGGTGTAAAATTCTTGGTGCCAAATGCTAAAAAGGAATATTCTATGACTCTGCATGAAAACTCTGGCAAAGTCCACCCTGCAAAGGGGTCTTCCATGATGCCTTTGCCATGGAAATCCAATGCAATTCCAAGGCACTGAGGTCTGGCACCTTTTCCTGGCACAGCCCTGTGTGTGTAAGTGTGTATCTAAACATTCATGCTTAATGAGCATGCACTCCAATTCTAGCTCACTCTCCTAGTTAACAAGGTTTGGGCAGTCAGGAGTATGTCGGGGCAATCATAGCGTGATTTTAAGACAGAAGGAGAGTATTCTCTTCCTGGAAAGCCTCCTGCAGTTCACATCCTAGACAAAGCCACCCTGATGAGGCCAAGTCTGAATCAGAGCCTGTGGCCTATACAGGTCACCAGGCCCCCAGGGTCCCTGGAGGACCTCTCTATAGTCTTCCTTGGCAAGCGAATTGCTTTTACTCCCACATCACACAAGGTATTGACCCTGGACAGCAAGTCTGTCCTATATCCAGGTGAATATGCACCTTGGTTTGAAGGCCAAGAGGAGGGAGAGGAAGGGAGAAAAACCCCACAAAGATGCTAATAGCCAGGGTTTACATCAAGACACAAACACAGTCAAGAATAAACTCCAGACTAGAGCTGGGGTCATGATTGGTCTTTATCTTTAGAGATATGGATAAAGTCATTAGTCATTCAGTTATTCACTGACATTATACAGGATTCCATCACTAAAGTTCCATAGGAGAAATTGCACTCTCGTGCCACTGACCTCAAGGAGCAGTCATTATAGTAAGGAATACTTGTAGAAGTATTTTACATTTTACAAAATGCTGTTGCATACATCGATGCAGAGATAAACAAGAGGAGCAAAACCTAAATGAAAATAAAGGAGCAATCACACATTGGCACTGGCATGTGAGAATGTGTCAGATGGATAGTATGAAGTGTCATCACTGGGATATCAGAGGAGAAAAGAGCTGCTTAAGGCCAGGATAGTTGGGATTGAAAGTTCCTGGAACAGAGGAGATTTGAAAGACAGAGGACATTCTTACAGAGAAGATAAGCATCTATTTTTCGGTCAGATAACAAACTGTATTTTGAGCCCTCTTATGTTCTAGGCACCATGCCAGGTGCTAGATTTATAGCTGTAAAAAAGGAGGGGCAAAGTGTCCACATTTCTGGCAGCAAGAGGGGCAATGTGCAAGTCAATAAGTAAATAAATAAGAGAAACAGATAATATCATAAATGCTTTGAAAAAGCATGATGTGACAGGACTTTTTTTTTTAAAGTTCTCTACTGTGCAATACTCTATACATAGCAAGTACTCAATTAGTTCAAGTTAAACATGTGGTAACACAAAATTCTTAATACTTCAGAATGAAAATCCAGTGACAAGTTTACCAGCTCTTCTGCAGTTGGAACTTCCCTAAGTTTGAGTTGACTTTAGCCTGCTGGTTATCCTCAAATCAGCAACTGCCTCTCTCACTCAGTGTTCTGAGCCAAATATATAATCAAATTAGAACAAAATAATGAGGATGGAAGAGTCAAATGATGTATAAAAATGAGTAAAATATATTTATATTATTAAGAAGCAAAATTATAATGTGTATGGGGAATTCTTAATATACTCTCTAGTCATGACTTTGAAAAGGCAGAAATGATGCTGGAGAGACAATCAGAAGATGGTCTCCCTGAGGTGAGGATGCAACTTTCTGAAGACCAAGAAAATCTAAAGGAAATAGTATCATAGAACTAGACACATCATGCCAAGAAAGCAACTTGATTACTCCCTCGCCACTAATTGGTTAAAAAAGGTCATTTTAATTGCATGGAATGTTCACAGTCTAGTCTCAGGCACACCACGTCACATTTAGTCAGATGCATGATTCTTGTTGAAAGAAGCAGAAATTAGTGAGATGAGGCAGCATGTGTTAACAGAGGTAACAGCATGAAAAAAATATTATGTGCTTTCTCTCTAGGCTGATTGTGGCAGTGGTGGGGAAACTGTTACAAAGGTAAAGCAAAGAGAAAAAATAATAATATTCAACTTCTAATATTACAAATAAGATTTTTCAGCAAGGTAATAGGCTTGAAAGAAAGCAATATCAAGAACTAGAGAGAGCATATTCTAAAATTGTATAGAATATCAAAAAGCAAGCCTAAAGAACTCAGATCATATATTATCTTCTATAGTCAAAA
The DNA here is from genome assembly GCA_963574415.1 of Tarsius wallacei. Taxonomy (NCBI): domain Eukaryota; kingdom Metazoa; phylum Chordata; class Mammalia; order Primates; family Tarsiidae; genus Tarsius; species Tarsius wallacei. The sequence continues at coordinate 17,818 of CAUYQG010086393.1, forward strand.
AATGTTTTCCTTTGAGCTATTGATAACGAGGCCCGGAGCCTATTCTGTCATAGAAGAAGAGAAATTCTAAATCCCCTTCCTAGCGTCCTACAAGATCTTGTGCAGGTTCTCTGCTCCCCTGCTGGGTAAATCAAAGCAAAACAATAGAGAACTCCAGGGACTTGCTAAGGTAGTGTTGTCCAGTGGAACTTTCTGTGATGACATGACAAAGATTAATTGCTTGACCGACTTTAATCAGACTCCCGAACCTTCTCTTAGCCTATCTGTGCACCTCGTTGCAAAATCCAGTTTTCACAAGATCCCTGCTAAGTCAGTTCAGCAAGAACCCCTGACCCGTGATATCTGATTGGGTTTCCCATCCTCCACCATCCCCGAAGGGATGTCTGATCACCCTGGCCTATCTTCAGCAAGAGTTCTTTAAGTTTATCCAGAATCCCCCTTACCCCTGGCATCACCTTTTAGTAATTTTCCATCCACCAATTCACACCCTGCCTCTTGGCTATATATTCCCACTTACTCATGCAGAATTCAGAGTTGAACCCAATCTTCTTCCCCCCACTGCTAGACTCCATTGTCACGGTCCTTATACCTATTACGAGGGTCCATAATAATGCCTTCTTTATTATGCTTTAACACGGATACTTTACACTCTACACTTTAACATGGATATTTTTTCTTTAACAGATGGACACCTTTCATATTTGTGCTATTTAATATAGTAATCACTAGACAAGTGGGTCACAGGCGATTGAGGTATGGCTAACATAAGTGAATTTTAATATTTTTAGTTAACTTAAATTTTAAAAGCCAAATGTTGCTAGTGGCCTTCTAGAGAGCAGTCTTAGGGGATGACAAAGTCTTACAATGGAAGAGGTTCTGATCCAATCACTGCTTAGAATGGAGCCACTTAGAAGAACCTCATGGTACCCATCAGACTGTGGTATGAACAAGAAATAAACATTTATTGTTCTAAAATTTTGGAGGCTGTTAGAGCACATAGTGCTAGTTAATACTGATTCTCTATTTTGTAGACAAGAAAAATGGGGCACAGACAAGTCAATTAACTTCCCCTAGGTCACATGGTTACTCTAGATCCAAGCAGCATGGCAGTGTAGCCCATCTGCACTCCTAGAAGCTCGGCTACACTGCAGTCCCCAAGATGGATGCAAGCAAAATAAAGGGGATCGTTTATGGTCCAGACATCACTGATTTTCATCTGAAAAATTTGTAAATTTGCTAAATTATATAATCCCTCATCCATGTGACTCACCAGTAATCAAATCCTTAGACAGCCTTACGAATTATCAAGGCAGGCATGCACATTTTGCACGCACACAAAACCTGCTGTCTGGTTTCTCTGGAAATGACAAGACACTCTGCCATAAGAACACAATGAAAAGTGAGTCAGTTGTGCCCAGACCGAAGGAACGAGGAGTTCTGTAAATATGAAACAGATGGAATTTCCGGAGCTGTTCTCGTGCATTTGGGCAGTATTTCAAATGAGCTAGGTCTTTGAAATCCATCTGATTTTTTACCAGGATCTGAGTTGATCTGAACTGATAACAGTTGCCTCCAGCCTTGCACATCCACACCCTTCCTCATATCATGAATATACTCATCTCCCCTTGAGGCAGCTATGATTTAGCCTGATGGTCTCAGCAGGAACACTGACTTATAAACTGGGCTTGGGGAGCCTCTGAGATCATCTCAGCTTCTCTCTTTCCCTGAGGTCTCTTCAGTACTCAGTTTACAATATGATAATGTGCTCCCATGTAGACAACATTTGTAAGCATTCTTATGTAGCCAGCTCATAATAAAGATAAATTAGGTACTGTTAATTGAACACCAACTTTGCACCAAGTCATTTATCTGCACCATCTTATATAAATCTTAACAAAAAGGGAAAAATAATATTACCCTCAGTTTGAAACTCATGGCAAATGCCTATATAGTCTTTCAGTAAACCAGGTACCTTTCCAAGTTAATTAAAGTCATAACTCAGTCCTTCATAAAAACGAGAAAAGTACTATCACCATCCCTTCCTCACAGATTGAAAATTGAGGTGAAAAGACATTAAATAACTTGCCTGAAGTCACAGGGCTACATAAGCAGCAGAGCCAAGATTTCAAACCCAGGCATTCTGGCTCCAGAGGCCACGCCTTGAGCCCTCTGCTGTACCTCCTCTCCGTTTTCAGTTCAGAAAACACTTGCTCAAAATTACAAAGCTAATACAGGGCAGAGTTGGGTTCAAATTCCAGGTTCATGTGATTCCAAATCCCAGGCTCCTTTCTTCCCCTCAATTTCCCAAACATCCTTGTCTTGAGACTCCCTCGCCTAGCTTGTTCATAGAGTATCCCAAGAGCGGTCAGATTGTCTGCAGAGGGAGCCAGGACCTGCACAAAGTCCGCACTGAATAAGAGGAGCAGAGATCCCCAAGGTCAGGCAAGCGTGGGAACCACTGGCCTGCTCCACGGTGCTCCCTCCTTTAGACTCTGAGTTCTTCGACAGGGTCCTGGACCTCTAAGGCATGGAATGTTCAGCAAGGCGATTTAGCCAACTTCACGGATGCACCCAGGAGGTGACCCGGGGAGCATAGTTTCTGTGGGTTCTTGCCGCCTCTCTACATGTGAGTGCATATGTGTGTGGACATGCCGTGCGTGTCTCTCCACCTTCTTGATGAGCCACTTCTCCTGCCCTGTTTCACTTTCCTGCCGTGAGGCTTGTCTGTTCCCTGTTTGGCCTCCTACCCTTTGCTCCTCTCCATTGCCAGATGTCAGGAATTTGCAACTGACTAACCGGCTCCTGTACTTACAAGTCAGTCCCTGCCAGCGTCTGAAAGCCTGGAGGGAAGGCATGGGTGGGGCCTTAAAACTAACAAAACTTCTGGTTCCAGATTCCTATATGGGAGGAGCAAAGAGAGGTGGCAGCCAGCCCACCACTCTTGGCCATCCCAAGAGAAGACAGCAAATATAAAAATAATCACTGCCTTGACTTAGCCACCGAGCCTGTGGTTGTATGAATTATGCTGCCCCAGCTCCCAGCAACCTTGCTCCCATCCCTTTTATTCCTCTACTCTCTCCCTCCTTCCCTGGGGTTTTTGCCATGTCCCAAGCACTTTCAGATCCCCAGTGTGGATCATGTCCCAGGATATGTATGTGCCTAGTTGGAGCAAACAGACAGATGAAGCCAACTGAGAGCGTCAGAGGTGTCCAAGGGTAAACAACACCAACAGTAATTAGCATGGAAAATGATTTTGAAAAACCAAGCAAACGGCTGACTTGAAATCGAGAGACTAGGCCCTTGGGACCTAACTCTGCCTCTTAGCAGCTCTGTGATTCTGGGCAAGTCAAGAAACTTCTCTGAGTATATTCCCTCTTCTATAAGGAGTAGGTTGGATTGTTTAATCTCTTGGTTAACATTCTGGTTTTTAATCTCCCTGTTAACATTCTGGTTTTTAAAGGCAAATTCCACTAAATATGGAGTACTAATAACAATGGAAAAGCTTCAAGTGCAGTCAGTACAAATTTAGAGATGGAACAACTTGAAGTAAGAGCTCAGTAGATCCTTTGCCAAAATACTGATAAGTACCAGGGACTATTGCAGGCAGCCGGGCTTGATCTCGTCATCTGCCCTCCAGCACAGCAGCCTCAGTCTTGGCCTCTCTACCTTCCCACCCTCTCCCAGGACAGCATCTGACCTGGATTACAAGGGAGACTTGGAATCTGCAACCTTATTACCTAGTGATGTGGCTAACCATTTCCAGAAATACAAATATCAAACACTGCATGACAGGTCAGAGTTGAGTCAGCCGGGAAACGAAGCTTACGATCGCTGGTGTGGGAAGGACCACAGGAAACTTTGATTGAGAAACCTGAAACCTTTTGTCTGCCTCTCTCATTCTCTGGGCCACTCATAGATTCAAACCAGAACTGTTCAAGCCTTGCCTTGAAGTGGAGGGGTAACTAATTCTTGGCAGCTGCTGCTCTCAATTGAAGTGAGTCTAGCCTGGCAAAGAAGATTCAAACCCCCAAAGAAATCATCTCATAAAAAGCCCTGGCCCTGAAAGCATTGGTTTGAGAATTAGAAGAGACCTCAGTGATGATTTAGGACAATCTTATTTCATAGATGAGAGAGAGCCAAGGGCACTCAAAAATACACATTTTACCCCATCTCACTGAGCTTTGAAATATGAACTACCATTTTCTACTAAATCTGGAATCTTTTCTAACCTAAAGTTTTGGTGCATTGCTGGTACTTTCTCTGTCACATACAGAGAAACTGGAACTCCTGAATCATAACCACTAATATTTTCTATAATGTTTTTTCCATCAGAAAATATTTCCATATAGAAATCTCTTTTGAGCTTCACCCAAAACAAACAAACCCTATGAAGTAGGTAGTGTAATTTTCTTTTGGAGATGAAAAAATTGAGCACAAAATTGTACAATGGGAACATGACAGATTCAGGATTTGATCGAAATCCAGACCTCGGATTCTTTCTACCACTCTACAGCTCGTGTCTCAAGTGTATGGCCCAGATGACAGAATAAAGCACACAAGAAGAGACTGTTAAAAATGGTTTACCAGCCAGGTGCAGTGGCTCATGCCTGTAATCCTGCACTTTGGAAGGCTGAGGCAAGAGGATTGCCTGCATCCAAAGGTTCGAGACCAGCCTAGACAACTTGGCAAAACCTCGTCTCTACAATAAATCAAAAAATTGGCCAGATATCTTGACACATGCCTGTAATTCCAGCTACTTGGAAGGCCAAGGCAGAAGGATTGCCGGAGTCCAACAGGTCGAGGTTGCGGTGAGTGTGAGTGTGCTACTGCACTCCAGCCTTGAGCAACAGAGTGAGACTCCGACACAAAAAACAAGGGGGGGGGGCTTACCAAGGTCAACATATGGTCAGTCCATACCGCCTGGCCAAGTCAGCTGTTTTCTGCCAGCTTTCCCTCTGATGAGGAAGAACCAGTTGCTAAACATTCTGAATATCAGCCCGGCCGTTACTACCATCCTGGGAGACCCATGTCAGACAAATGAATGGGGAAGCAAGGTCAGTGAACACCCAGCCACTGGGTTCTGTCTCGCTGCACCCAGCTGCAAGCAGCCAAAATTCCAGAATCTGAAAATTCACTATCAGTTTGAATGTGCTTTAAGCACCTGCAAGTTGTTGACACGTTATTGTGAAGGAAGGCTCTGAAAGCTGGGCTTTCGACAGGAAGAACAGAAAACACAAGGTGCCTAGGGACCAGAAGTGGGAAAAGAGGGAGGGGTTGACAAAGCAGGGAACACAGAAAACTTAGAGTAGAAAGGGGTTCCCAGTTGCCAAGAGCCACTGACTTCCTTTTTAGATGTCGGTGTCAGTGGTTGCTGCTTTCTCATTCATGAACTAATTTTTATCCTCATTACAATCCTCTAAAATCAGTATTAATCCCACACTGCAGACGAGTAAGCTGAGTCTCAAAGTCAATCTCCTAGTTTACACTTTTGCCTCAGGTCAGTCCTTCAATTTTCACTTCCTAAATTATTCTCAAAAGGTTCATTAATCCCACGCACCACCCCTGTGGAACACGCTGGGCAGATTTAGAATATCTTGCTTTGTGGGTGGGAAATGAGGCAGTGAAATTATAAGAGGACTAACAGACATCCAAAAAAACTATACCTCGTCTCCCTAGTATTTTAAGTTGTTCTGAAAGCTATATTGAGGTGTGGGTGTATGAGTTTTCATTGCCATTGAAACTATTTGCAATAAAAGACGAAGAGGACAATTACAATGCAGTCTAAAACGTAGAGGGCCAGGCTCGGTGGCTCAACCTGTAATCCCGCGCCTTGGGAGGCTGAGGTGAGTGGATTGCCAGAGCCCGTGGGTTCAAGACCCGCCTGGGCAACTTGGTGAGACCTCATCTCTACAATAAATCAAAAATTAGCCGGGCGTGGTAGCGCGCACCTGTAGTTCCAGGTACTTGGAAGGCTGAGGCGGAAGGATCGCCAGAGCCCAGCAGGTCGAGGCTGCGGTGGCCGGGAGCGGCCACTGCACTCCAGTCTAGGCAACAGAGTGAGACTCCAACTCAAAAAAAAGAAAAAAAAAAAACTAAAACGTAGAGGTACGTATTATACAATGTGTGGGGTGTGTGTGTGTGTGAGAGAGAGAGAGAGAAACGGAAAGAGACAGAGCAGAAGGAGATTAAAAAGCAGGAGGAGGAGGTCAAGAAAAAAAAACTAGATGTTGTCAACCTGACAAAAGGTTAACAACATAAATCTCTGCAGAAAAATGGAGTGACTTTTTTCTTTCTTTTTTTTTTCCTTGAGCTAGGGGGTATCTTTATTTCTTCATTTATACTGTAAAAAAAATTACTTGTGCAACAAAAAAAAAAAAAGACTTCCAAAAGAAGGTATTAGTCACTGCTAACTTTTGTAACTAATTGAAGGGAGAGTTGGATGGAAAAGTAAGGTATTTTAATAATGGCAACAGGCCCATGGAGGGTAAGAATCACAGTCTGATAATATGAGAAATGTTACAAAAATTATATTTTTGGCATAGATATACTGGGCTCTTCTCCTGGGCTGAGAAGTTAGAGATAGTTCTGGTTTGATACTCAACAAGGCAAAGGTAGAGAAATTTGTGCTGACTCCAAAAAATGAAACAAACAAAAAAACCCTTAAAATCCTTCTAAAAGCATGTGTTTTTTTTATTACTTTGTTAATTTTTAAAACTATCTTAATATACTTAGAGATAGAAGTAGCTTCCTATGTAAATATTAGTTACAGATATTCTGGGTTTGTTTTTTAGTTTTTTAGTGGTTTTTTTTTTTTTTTTTTTTGCTTTTTTGAGTTAGTCTCACTCCATCTCCCAGGTCGCCCAGGCTGGAGTGCAGTGGCACACTCACGGCCACCCCAGCGTCGATCTGCTGGGCTCCAGCGATCCTTCCACCTCAGCCTTCCAAGTAGTCGGAACTACAGGTGCATGCTACCATGCCCGGCTAACTTTTTTTTATTTATTGTAGAGATGAGGTCTCCCAGACTGGTCTTGAACCCGTGGGCTTAGGCAATCCACTCACCTCGGCCTCCCAAAGAACTGGGATTACAGGCTGAGCCACCAAACCCAGCTACAGATTTTCTGAACACATCACACCATGTTACCAATTAATATATATTTATTAAGTACCTATTACTTTCTGAGGACTACTATGCCCTGATCTGAGTATTCCTCAGACATTTCCCCAGACAATCCAACCCCATATGAGGGAGAAGAAAGTACTTGACACTCAACTCTGTTATCTTAGGAAACACAACCACACGTTATTTTAAAAGCATTCCAATAACATGGAAGACCTATTTTTACTCCTTAACTTACTAAGAAAATAACCAATCAGTTGCACTGTACAACACAAAAGATAAATTTTCTTAAAAAAATAAACAAATAAATGAAACAAAACAAAACATTGTCATGAAGAGTTACAGCATTTTCTCCATTTCTTTACTTCCCAGTAGCATGGGGCAACAGAGAGAAATGACTGACTGAATTCAGAGTATCTTTAAATTAAAATTCCTTGAAACCAAAAAGCTTTCTCTTGATGATGGTGTAAGTTACCATAAAAGACAAAGTCTAAGAGCCAGGTTGTAGTCCACAGTTGATTCAGAATCTAGAGGATTCTGAGAAACTAAAAGTTATCAGCAAATGCTTTTCATTTCCCTATGGTCACACATTTCTAATGAGTTCAATTTGAGGCCCCATCTATTTTTTTTTTTTTCAGCAATGTACACCTGGGAATTTTGCCACAAAATTATTTACAGCGGGTTATCTCAAAACTATTTAGCTGTTCCAAATTTGAGTGGCTGTTTAAATGCATTCTTGATGAGAATGTCTTTCAGCTTGTAATTCAATGCCTTTGGCTTAGTAGGTATTTGATAACCATGTGCTAAACTGAATGGAATTGTTGATTTTGTCAGACCTACCCCCAATTATTTACTCAGGATATGCCAGGATCTCAGGCAATGAAAGAAAGAAATTAGAATGCATGTCTTAAATATATAGTCAACTGTTGACAGTGTTGATATGAGTTAGGAGCCTAAAACTTAAATTAACTTGAAAAATGAGGAAATTATTAGCACAAAAAGTATAAGGGAATATGAAAAAACAAAACCATGAAAGACTAAGGTACAACTGAAACCAGAACCAGAATCTTAACCAATGCCACTCCTCTCTCTCTCCAGCCTCCATTTCTGCCTCTCTCTGTGTGGGCTTCCTTCTCTCTCAGTGCACACTGCCTTTCTCCAGAGGGAAGGAAACATGGAAACCGCCAGTTGGAAACTCTTCATTCTATAGCTTCTGTCTCCTGCATGGGTTAACTCTTCACAGCTTTGGTAAGAAGAACCCCAAGGAAGTAATCTAATTGGACCAGCAAGGTTCAGGTGCCCACCCATCCACCAATCAACAGTGTCTAATAGAGCAGATATCTCCATGACTAGAGCAAGGAGAGGAACAGTCATCAGGAGATCAGAGGTGCTTCTTCCGGAGGAAAGAGGGGAGTCATGCAGCACGAGCAAGATAGCACATGCTCAAAACGATAAAGACCAAAGCAGCGATGCTTCCCCCAGTTAGGTCACATTTGTTGGTAGTTATTTATTACTATTATTATTATTATTATTATCAGAATAGTAAAATGGCAGTGTGAATTTAGGTCTGCCACAGGTTATAAATGGAACTATAGCATGTTTATAGTTCTTTAAAAAGTTTTATTAAGGTATAATTGAAATGCAATTAACTATACCTATTTAAAATGTACAATGTGAAACATTTTGACATGTACATATATCCATAAAACCATCCCCACAGCTTGAAAATGAACCCATCCACCACCTCCAGAAGTTTCCTCCTGACCCTTCACAGTCCCTCCCTCCTGCTTCCTCTCATCCACATGCAACCAATGAGCTCCTTTCTGTCACTAGAAAGTAGACTGCAGTTTATAGAATTTTGTATAAATGATGTCATGCGATATGTACTCTTTCTTATCTGGTTTATTTCATTCAGCATAATTATTTTGAGATTCATCCATGTTGTAGCAAGTATCAATAGTTCATTCCTTTTGATGGCTGAGTAGAATGTTATTACTTTGTGTTATGGTTTGAATTGTGTCTCCCCAAAATTCCTACATTGAAACCCCAAAATCCAGTATGACAGTATATGACTGTATTTGGAGATAGGGCCTTTAAGGAAAAAATTAAGTTAAAATGAGGCCATGGGGGTGAGCCCGAATCCTATTTAACTGGTGTTTTTATAAACAGAAGAGATTAGTATACACAGAAAGAGACATCAAGGATATGCTGAGAAAAGATCATGAGACACAGGGAGAAGGTAGCTATCTGCCAAGGAAGCAGGCCCTGGAAGAAGCCAAACCTACTGACCCCTTGATGATGGACTTCTAGCCTCCAGAACGGTGAGAAAACAAATCTCTATTGTTTAACTCACCCAGTCAGTGGTGATAGCAAACTGATACATAATGATTTACCACAATTTGTTGATTTGTTACCCAGTTGGTGGACATTTGAGCTGTTTCCAGTTTGGGACTCTTACAAATAAAGCGGCTATGAAAATGTATGTACAAATCTTTGTATAGAGATGATAAGCTATCATTTCACTTAGTCAACACCAAATATTTATGGCTGAGTCATATGGTAAGAGCTATAAGAAACCACCAGTTTTCAAAAAGTGGTTGTACTATTTGACATTCCTGCCAGTAGTATGTGAGAGTTTCCTTGCACCACATTCTCACCAAAATTTAGCATAGACAGTTTTTTTAAATGTAGACACCCTAATAGGCATGTAGTGGCACTTCATGGTGGTTTTCATTTGCATTTCCCTAATGACCAATGAGTTAGAACATCTTTCACATGCTTGCTTACCATTCCTGTATCTTCCTTGGTGAAGGATCTGTTCTAGTCCTCTACCCTTTTTTTTTATTGGTATGGTAATTTTTACTGGATGCCTGCATTGTCAATTTTAACTTTCTAGGAATTGAATATTTTTGTATTGCTACAAATATTCTTGAGTTTTGTTCTGGGATGCGAGTAGATTACATGGACAAAGTTTAATTCTCTTGGATTTTGCTTTTAGTCTCATTAGAATATCATCTAATTTAGGGCTATGGTGCCCGACACTTAAGAAAGTCTCCTGAGTACCCTACCACGTGTCCCATGTATTATGAAGTGCTATTCTGTGTGGTGAGAATCTATTCCTAGTCCCGCCTGCATCCAATCCAGGGATTGCTTACTCCTTGGAGATGACGTTTTTCCTAGACTCAAGTAATTTCCTCACATGTATGTGCTAATCAGTGCTCAAAGCATACTAGAGGGGGGCTCTGCACCTCTCCACAGTTCTCTGTGTGAAGTGCTCTCTCAACCTTGTACTCTGCCTCATGACGGCTAGCCCCCTTGGCCTCCTCCAGTGCCAAGCTCCGTGCCCTCAGCACAGAGAGGCAGCCAGGCCCCACACACAAGGCCTGGGTACCCCGAGCATCGCCCTTCCCACCCCCACACACAAGGCCTGGAAATTATCTCCAGGCAACAGGCTGGGGCTGTCACACGCTCACCTCATTTGTTTCCCATCTTTCAGGGACACTTCTTCAAGGACTGATATTTGATGTCTTAAAAACCATATATTTGGAGATTTGGGGTTAATAAAAATTGTTTCAGATCAGAAGGTCAAACCAATCCCTGTTACTCCATTTTTTCTTAAAGTGAAAACCTATAGTTATTTTTTCAACATATTTACATATATTTGCATACAAAAAGTTATTTATAATATAATTAGTCGATTTTGTGTCTGCCTGAAACGTCTCTATAATATGAAATTTCTTTGTTGGTTAGAACAGAGATCAGCAAACTTTTTCTGGAAAGGGTAAGATAGTCATGATTCAGAGACACAGATCTTTTCCATCTCCTGGCTCTTTCATTTCTACAAAGCTCCCAAAGTTGTCATTGTAGTCGAGAAAGTGCAAGATTTCCTGTCAGAGACTCTTAGGAGCAACTCCTTGAGGTACAGTTCCTTCCCACCACCTTTCTTTCTTTCTTTTTTTTTTAAAGATGTGAGGTACAATTCAGGATTAGGTATATAAGTGGACATCATACAGGTAAAGTTTGGGCCTCCCTTTGGTCCCCATTTTGCCTGGTTTGAGATCAGGTATCCCTATGGATGTTGTGTCTCCCCCCACCCTGGCAGTATCCCCCTACTGCCAATCCCTTTCTTATAGTATTACAGTAAATGTTCAGGGTCCCCTTATGAGTGAGAACATGTGGTACTCTGTTCTTTGTTTCTATGATGGATCACTGAGCGTTATTGACTCTAAATCCATCCAAGTTGCTGTGAAGTCCATATGGTTGTCTTTCTTTATGGCTGTGCAATATTCCACATTTTTTAAATCCAGTCCAGTTTCAATGGGCAGCACGGTTAGTTCCATGTTTTTGCCATTGTGAGTAGTGCTGCAATAAACATGCGTGTGCAGGTATCTTTTTTGTAGAATGATTTGAGTTCCTCTGGGTAAATTCCCAGTAGGGAGATTGCTGAGTCATATAGAAGGTCAAGTTTTAGTTCTTTTAGAAATCGCCACCCTATTTTTCATAGAGGTTGAACTAGTTTGCATTCCCACTAGCAGTGTAGAAGCATTTCTTTTTCTCCACATTCTTGCCAGCAACTGTTGTTATTTGCTTTATTAATGATGTCCATTCTTACTGGGGTTAGGTGGTATCTCAATGTGGTTTTGATTCACATTTCTCTGATGATTAGTGAGGCTCAGTACTTTTTCATGTGTCCATTGGCTGCACATATATCTTCTTTTGAGAAGTGTCTATTCATGTCTTTTGCCCACTTTTTAATAGGGCTGTTTGGTTTTTTTTCCTTTTAGCATATTTCAGTTCCTTGTAGATCCTGAATATAGGCCTTTGTCAGATATACAGTTGACAATGATATTTTCCCATTCTGTGGGTTGTCTGCTCGCTCTTTTGATGGTTTATTTTGCTTTGCAGAAGCTTATCAGTTTCATGGGGTCCCACTTGTCTATTTTGTCTCTTATGGCACAGACATCTGGGTTTTGATCAGGAACTGGTTGCCTACTCTGATTTCTGTAAGAGTGTCTCCTGTATTTTCTAAGATTCTTATAGTTTGAGGTTTTACATTTAGGTGCATTTAGAGTTGATTTTTGTATACAATGATAGGCTGGGGTCCTGTTTCAAACTTCTGCATGAGATCAGCCAGTTTTCCCAGCACCATTCACTAAACAGGTTCTCCTCTCCCCAGTGGTTGTTGGTGGAGGCTTTAACGAAGATGAATTGGTTGAGAAATTGAGGTTTTGCTTTTGGAATCTCTATCCTGTTCCATTGGTCCATATGCCTGTTCTTGTACCAATACCGAGCTGTTTTGATTATTATAGCCTTATAATAAAGTTTAAAGTCTGGAAGTGTGATACTTCCTGCTTTGTTTCTTTTGCTAAGGATTGTTTTGACTATTTGTGGTCGTTTACGTTTCTATATGAATTTCTGTATTGTCATTTCAGGTATGAGAAGAATACTGCTGGTAATTTAGTGGGTATTGTGTTGAATCTGTAGATTGCCTTTGGTAGGATGTACATCTTAACAATGTTGATTCTTCCTATCCATGAGCATGGAATATTTTTCCATTTGTTTGTGTCTTCTTGGATTTCTTTGAACAGTGTTTTGTAGTTTTCACTGTAAAGGTCTTTCACTCCTAGGAAGATGCCAAGGTATTTCAGTTTTTGTTTTGGGGGGTGTTTTGTGGCTATTATGAATGGGATTGCACTTTTTATTTGATTCTCTGCCTGTTTGTTGTTGGTGTAAAAGAATGCAACTGTCTTTTGCACATTTATTTTGTACCCTGAGACTTTCCCAATGTCCTTTATCAATGCAAAGAGGTTTTTGACAGATCCTCTTGGGTTTTTGTGGTATAAGATCATATCATCAGCACAGAGGGATAACTTAACTTCCTCTTTTCCTATTTGGATACCTCTGATTTTCTTCTCTTGTCTAATTGCTCTAGCTAGGACTTCCAGCACAATGTCGAACAGGAGGGCTGAGAGTGGGCAGCCTTCCGACCGCCTTTCATCCTTCAGAACTCATTCACGTCAGTGCATCTGACTGCACGGGGGGCTAGCAAACCTAGTTCTGCTGTGTGCCCAAGAGGAAATGAACTCGAGGAACAGCTAACTAATCTTCATTACAATGTCCAGTGGATTTAAGTAGCTGCACCCCAATTATCTAAAGTATACATCTTCTCTGCCAGGATATGATTCAACCCATTGGTTCCATGCGTGACATGCCAGATGGCGAGTTTCAGGAGTTCCTATGATAATTGCATCCTCTTCTTTCACCCTCCTCCCTGGTTCCCAGCTCCTCAACACAAGATTTACATTTCTGCAGAAGTAAACTTGGCACATCCAGTCTTGAAGGCCCTGCCCTCGCTTCTTTCTTCCCTGTTGCTTCATAAAGGAAGCCATTGCAAATGGGACTCTGCCAAGCTCATGCCTTTAGTTAATAGCAGGATTTCTTAAGAATCCAGATGGTTTTTTCATCCTATCTTTCCACCTCTCCCCCAGAATGTTGAGATAGCCCCTTACCGGTCTGCATTCTAAGTGGAGAATATTTACCTCATTATTCATTATACTGCTGGTGTCTGGAACATACTAAGTGTTCAAAAATGTTTCTGTATGAATTAATTTGGACCTAATAATAATAGGTCCATTAAATTCCTACCCATACAAGATATGCCAGTCTTCATTTTGAGAATCAGTCACCATTAGGTCAAATTCCCCCAAATTTTTCCCACCTTCACCAGGGACCCTCCTATAGTGCACTTTGTTATTTTCTCTTAATTTTCCATATCTACAAATGTATTTATTTGCCCATTATTAACACAATAATAATTTCAGTTTGACTGGAGCAGAGAATGCAGGAAAAAAGGTAGTAATCATTTCATGTATTGATTATTTTATTTTATATATATTTTATTTTAGAGACAGTGTCTCACTATGTTGCCCAGGCTGGCCTTGATCTCCTGAGCACCAGTGATTCTCTTGCCTTAACTTTCTGAGTAGATGGCACCGCATGTGCACACCACTGTGCCCAGCTCATTTGTTAATTTATTTAAAAGGAAAAAAAAAAGCCTCTGATAATAGAAGGGATCTCCTGCTTTGAGTGCTATAGATAGGATTGACTCAACCTTGCCCCCAGCCCTCAAAACACACCCTCATTCAACTCTGGAAGGGATCCAAACCTCTCTCCAAATGTCGGCTAATGGATGAGAACATGCGAAGTCATGCCAACCTACCTCCTATGTGTGTGAACACTGCCGCTGCTCTGCCTCACCCCAAGCCAGACACTGTGCGTCATCCCTTCACTGTCTCGCACACACTGTTGACACACCAGATCCTCTCAGAGGTGGATTCCCACAAGGCTGATGAGCTCGTGGGGCTTAAGCTTTGGAACCTCTAACGTGCGCAAGTCCCTTCCAAAACTCTGTTTCTGTTCACTTCGCGTGTGACTTTGTGCTCTTTTTCAGAAAGAAGGCCTCCCAAACTGTACAACCTGCGGGCCCCACAGAATGTGGCTCCCCCAACACCAACCACTCACGGATATTTCAGCAAACATGACTGGTAGCTTTAGAAGTTAAAAATAACTGAACTGGCCGGTAGTCTGCCCCAAACCTCCTTGCTGTCCCCATCCTCCCTCTCCCCTTCTCATATTTCCTTTCTTGCCTACTTCTTCATCTTTTCCTGTATGGTTAGGGGGAGCCTTTCCTAATTTGATTCTCTGAGATCTCCACTTCCACCCTAAGCAGATTGTAAGCATATTTCTTCCAAGCAAATCCTTTACCCCATCATCACACAATTAATCCACATTATAAGGAAAAACAAGGTTCAGTCCTTGTTCTGACCTTCCTAGCTAGATGATCACGGATAAAACACGAAAATTCTTGGAGGCACAGTGTCTTCATCTGTACAGTGAGACAGTTTGCCTCATGTCTGTTGAATGTAATTGAACTGTCTATTGAACTGAAGCTCCTTAAGGGCAGAGCTCAGTCTGATTCACTCTCTGGCATGTGGTAGATGTCCAATTAATATCTGTTAGCTAACTGGCTTTACATTAGAAATAATATCCACATCACAGACATGTTGTAATGATTAGATGTAAAATGAGATACATACAAAAATGATTCCGCTAATGAACCAGGCCATGACTTTAAATACCTCATATTCCATGAAAAGATGAACTGAACAAAATAGTAGAAGCGGCCGGGCATGGTGGCTCAAGCCTGTCTTCCCAGCACTTTGGGAGGCTGAGGCAAGAGGATTGCCTGAGCCCATGGGTTCGAGAACAATCTGGGCACCTTGGTGAAACTTCGTCTCTACAATAAATAAAAAAATTAGCCAGGCATGGTAGTGCATACCTGTAGTTCCGGCTACTTGGAAGTCAGAGGCGGAAGGGTCACCAGAGCCCAGCAGGTCGATGCTGGGGGTGGCTGTGAGCGTGCCACTCCACTCCAGCAGCCTGGGCAATAAGATTCCAACTCAAAAAAAAAAAGAGAGAGATGCAAAGATGATAGAGAGATGAATGCTACATTTTGCCTTCTAATATCTTTTACAACAAAATAATGTCTACCACCTAAGAAACTTGAGATAATTTAGTATTATCAGCTAAAATATCAATTGGGAGTTCTAAGCTTAACTGAAACTAGGCAATACAATATAAAAAATAAGATGACAGTTTTTAGACAATACCCCCCATAGAACCCGGAATCTAAATAATAGTATTCTTTTCTTAATTTGTCAAAAATTATATTAACAGGGTTTTTTTCCTTCTTAAAGTATAGTGAGACATCTATATTCATATTCATTTTTTTTATTTAAAATTTCCCTGCAACTTCTTCCATCACCCAGTGGTAGCATATGCTTTATCCTTGGAGGAAGTCTGCTATTTTGTTTGCAGAGATCCTTTAAAGAGATTTTTGGCTATGTTTATGAAAGGAAACAATCCAAGGCCTAGAAAAAGAAGTAGAACCAAAGAGTTAAATTGCCCAGTAGAGTGGATTGTCTTTCTTGGGGGCAATGAAGTTAAGATGTTAATTTGGGGCCCACTCTGAGAGTCCCAGAGGCAAGGACTCAGAGCCCTCGAAGAGGGTACATGACAAAGATGACTAATTTGGTTTTTGTTGTTGTTTATGGGTTTTTTTTTTGAGTGGGAGTCTCACTCTGTCATCCAGGCTGGAGTGCAGTGGCACGCTCACAGCCATCCCAGCATCGACTCCTGGGCTCAGGCAGTCCTTCCACTTCAGCCTTTCATGTAGCTGGAACTACAGGCACATGCCACCACACCTGGTTAATATTTGGATTTATTGTAAAGACGAGATCTTGCCATATTGCCCAGGCTGGTCTCCAACCTGTGAGCTCAGACAATCCTCTCGCCTCAGCCTCCCATAGTGCTGGGATTACAGCTAATTTGAGGAAAGAGTAGACCCTAACAACATAGCTTTAGCCTAAGGTTTAAGAAGGAGATAGCCACTACAGGACCCTGTAAAATACCATGACAGACTTGGAGAACAAAGATGTTCAAGATCTTTTTAGTTTTCTTTTTTCTTTCTTTCTTTTTTCTTTTCTTTTTTTTTTTTTTTTTAATGAGACAGGCTCTCACTGTTTTGCCCAGGCTGGAGTGCAGTGGCAAGATCACGCCTCACCGCAGCTTCAACCTCCTGGGCTCAGGCAGATACTTCTGCCTCAGGCTACTGAGTAGCTGGGCCTACAGACGTGCACTACCATGCCCAGCTAGTTTTTTGTTTTTTGGTTTTTTTGAAGAGAGGAGGTCTCACTATGCTCCCCAAGGTGGTCTCAAACTCTTGGGATCAAGAGATCCTCCTGCCTCGGCCTCCCAAAGTTCTGGGATTACAGGCATGAGCCACTGCGCCCAGCCTTGCTTTTTAGTTTTCTTATGCTGTCTCTCCTCCTTGATCCCCGGATGACTTTGGTTAAGTGTGTTACACACAACAGCAGCAGGGACCCCTTGGTGTCCACGCTTGGGACAAAGCTGGACAAGAAAAGAACAATACCTTTATGAGATGCCAAGTGGTGACCAAGAATAGAACGTCTCAAACTTGGATGTGGATCTGAATCCCTGAGGAGCTTGTTAAAATTCAGATTCTCATTCAGAAGATTGGGGTCAGCCAGGAAAGGCCCACATACTGTTGGACGGGTCCAGACATACTTTGAATAACAAGAGCCTACAGAATTGAGTCTGGAGCAGCAGGGATTTGGAGGAACAGGGGGCAAGTCATGATTAGGACAAGAAAACACTCTCCAGAAATCCTCAGATATTCAGCAGGGTAATTTCATTTCTTACAGAATGGAACTCAGTGTTGAACACCTGGACTGGGATTACCTGTGTCTTTTTCACAGTTGTTGTAAAACTTCAGTGCCTTCTACTGCTTGTCTGTGAGCAAGTTAACAGACACCAAAAAACAAACAGGCAGCAAACACACATCGATAGAAAAGAATACCCTTAGTTTTGTAGCTTGGGTTTTTTTCCCACTTGTGGTGGTTTTATAATACATGCATACAAGATAGTCATATTTTCTGTTTGTGAAATTGTTTATAGTTCATCTGATGGAGCCAAGTACATCTCCACATCATTGTGTTCCATAAATAGCACCAAGGTTCCCAAATGTTCTGCACCCTGAAGGTGTTGTAGCATTTTAGGTCACGGTGGGTATTTACATTCCTGAAAACGAGAGAGCTTATTATTTTCACAATTTATTCTCTGAGAGTTTCAGCAGCATATATAAATATATTCAATGTAGGTTTTCTTAAGTTAAAAAAAAAAACTAAGCTATCTAAAACTGCTAACCTAGACCTATGCTTTCAAAAGAAAAACACCAACCTGCACACCAACAACACAGAAAACCACTGGCATTCTCCCCATCAGTGCTGCTCCTGAAACCATTCCTAAGCCCTTCATTAAATCAGTCGTCAACCCTTTGTAGAATGAAACACACACGGCAAAAGAACACTCGTCTCTGCAAGAAAATGTAGCCATTTCGCATCAATATCTTGTCGCACGCACTGCCAAAAAAATTATAGAGTAAAAAGAAAATCAGACATATAATTTGTTGTTTACTACACAATTGGCTATTTTCTATACAATTATAAACTGGTGAACCAACTGTTTAGCATTAAATTGATATCCTTTGGATGAGATTAACCAGTTTAAATAAAAGCAGAGAATCTTAGTTGGCAAAACCCTTAAAGGTCACCTAATTTGAGAGCCCAGCTGGTATTAGCGTGGTGTTTTCACAAGTAGCAGGGAACCTAGGATCAATCACTCAGAATAATGAGTGATCTAGTCCATTTTTGACACTTCTGACCATTAGGAAGTTTTCCCTAAGTGGAACCAAAATCTGTTTTCCTGTGCCTTCTATGCTTGGGTTCTAGTGCTACTACTTATGGACATTTGAAACAATCTGATTCCTCTTTCACGTGACAGCATTTCAGATATTTCAAAATACTATCCTATTTATCCTGCTTGTTAGTTTTCTACACTGTGAAAGCTTCCCCTGAGGTAACTTATTGAGCCTCAAATGACACTGTGTTGAGCCCTCTGTCATCCCAGGGATAACCATAGCCTTTACCGTGGGATGGGCAAAGCTATTCCAAAACACTGATTCCATCAGTGTTCACAGATGACCTCCGAATAAAAGAAAACAAAATCTTTATGGTTTATGGTCAAGTGATTCTATATGCAATCTCTGAGCTAAATACTTATTTTTTGCAGGAATTCTTAGTCTTTGACATGCTAGTATGCTTTGTGAAACTTTAAGAAGAGGAAATAATGTATTTCCCAAACATACAACTACATAATGTTTTAAGATGAATATTTGGAAAGAACGTTGACTTTCAAGTCGGTCTGTCCCAAGTCCCATACTCAGTTTTTCTACTTCCTGACTATGCAAACTTGAGGGAATTCTCTAACCTCTTGGAGACTTGTAGATCTCTTGGAAAGTTGGAGTAATAATGCCTACCTCACATGGTTGTTGGAAGAATTGGAAATGCAGTAGGTAACACACCCAACATACTGTCTAGCCCATAATTAGTGCTCAGTAAATGGAAGTAATTATCATATTTCCATGTGTTCCAATAAATTCAAGTTCTTCCCAAATTAATTGTATCAAATACAACTATTTCCAAATGTATAGAATAAAAAAGATTCTTCTAAGCATTTGCATTATACTCTTTCTTCATTCTGCCTTAAAGGAAACACACACCCAGAGCTCTCCCCTCCTATTATAAAATCAATCAAATAAATGGTGTTGCAAAGCACACTGGAATTGGTAAAGTTAGATATGTGGCCTCCCCAATTGCGGTATCTACACACACTCCTTGAAAATAAGAAGCAAAAGGGAAAGAGTTGTCAGGTTTAAGCAATACAAACATGTATTTCCCAAACTCTTTGCCAATTACTGTAATGGGCCCTACCTGTTCTTGGGGCATTCTTGGTGAGAGTAAAAATTAGAGTTAAAACATGAAAAACTGATGGATCAACTTTAGCGCTAAGAGCTACCTTGTTGGTATTGTAACAAGGAAATGAAATGCTATCCGTAAAGTGCCTAGAACTAAAGAAATCAGACATTGTCAGGATCATCATCATCACCATCAGGGAGTGGAAAGGTACCTCACGTTGTGGAAATAAGCAGAAAAGGTGGAACCTTGGCCCCATGTTGTGGTGAGTCAGAGCTACCCGGGTTAGAAAAGGTCCTGGCTGAATGTTAGTTAGTCCCAGTACCAGCTCTGCTCCTGCCTTGCTGTGTGACTTTGAACAAGTGATTTCGACAAGATCCACAGCTTCTTTACTTGTGAGAAAACCGCCTCAAGTCTTTCCAGCTCTAACATTCTGACCCCAGAATCATCTACACCCAGGTACTGATTGTGAAAGGCAGTGACTAGAGTGTTTGGTATCAGGGAGGGAAGCACTGATGACAGGGAGGAAGGAGGAAAGTCAAGCTTTGGGCGGCTCCTCAGCCAGCAGGCACCAAGTAGGAGAGAGGAGACGTTCGGAGAGACCCGCCCAGGGCAAAACACCCACAAGGATGTCCTCTGGGGCTGAGCTGGTAGGTATTCACATAGCAGCCAACTATGTGTATGTGTATGTGTGTGTGTGTGTGTGTGTGTGTGTGTGTGTGTGTGTGTGTGTGAGAGAGAGAAAGAGAGAGAGGGAGAGAGAGAGAGAGAGACATACACACTCAGGGAAAGACAGAGTAAGACAGAGACAGAGACAGAGAAAGAAAGAGACACAGAGAAAGAGAGAGACACAGAGAGAGAGAGAGAGACTGAGATTCTTTTGGGCTTATTGTGGCAGAGCTCACTGTTAGGCAGGATAGTGAAGAAGTTAGGCACAGGCTTTACAGCAACAGAACTAGTCCCAGTCAGGTCACCAGACAAAAAGCAGTTACTTTTGAATTGCAAATAAATAAAAATTTTTAGTGGATGTCCCAAATATTGCACAGAACATACTTATACTGAGAATTATTTGTCATTAATCTGAAATTTAATTTAACTGAGGACCTTATAATTCTGGCAGCCCTGAGCCTCGGTGTTAGCTACTCATAAACAAACACAGCATGTGCACAGTTATTCATACAACGGGCAAAGAGAGATGAATCCCACCACTTAGAATTTTATGTAGAATTAGCCCGTGGTACTGACCCTTGACTTGCACCTCTAGAAGCATCAGCTTTATTTGATCACGTGTCAAGGTCAATGCATGCTTGGACCAACAGGAAAATCATTTCTCTGCTCATGCAGGCAGCAGAGTTAGTAACTGAGCAAATGTCTTTGGCATTAAACTGACCTGGATATAAAGCCCAGACCTTTGATAACTCATCGTGTGGCCTGAACCAAGATACATATGTTTTGCCAGCCTCAATTCCCTCATGTGTAAAATAAGAACAACAGCATTGGATTCATAGGGCATTCCTACAGAGATAATCCAAATAGTCAGTGCATGATAGGTAGTAAGCACCCAGCAAGAGCCACTAAGATTACTCTGTGCATTTAAGTATTAATTCACTTGTTTTATCTAAATTATGAACTTGTCAGAATAGAATAAATGTATGTATTACTACCCCCATTTATTCCCAGAAAGGGTGACACAGATAAGAAATATGCGGCTATTGTCTAGGAATTGTCTAGGGCAGGTGGCATGGAGGTTAAAGATGTAAACGTCATGGATACAACATTGAGAATTTCCAACTGAGCAACTTGCTTCTATAATACATTTGGAGAAGATGGGAAAAATATCTGGGTCTCTAAACCAATATGGAAACTAGAATAGCCCTCAGCTTGCAGGAATAGGGAGAGGAGGGGACCTAGTATCCAGCTCATTTTCCTTTCCATTTATTTAGGAAGAAACCACCTTTCGCTCTGTGACCTTCGCAGGAAAAACAGTTACTAACTTAGCAGGTGTCCACTTCATTGCCCTCCACTACTTTTGACAACTGTAATAAGAATTTTGTTCCATAAAGTCAAAGTACAAGAAAAGGTCATTTTATTTTTCCTTAAATCTACCTCTTTTTGCTTCTAAACCCCCATTCTGCTAAATGCCAAAAACGTAATATATGTAACCTCAGAGTTTGTACCGATTCCCTCCACTTCCAAAGGCTGCATCTAAGTGGCATCCAGGGGACTTAAACTATGAGAGGATGTCATCAGGTTATGGGGCTTCCTCTGCACATTCTTAACCCTTCAAGGCATTCTTCACCTCACTCCTCTGCAGTCCCTGGGCCACTTCATCTATTTGCTCTGCAGATTATAAAAACACAGAGCATAGCAAAGAAGCGGTGGAATGCTAATTGAATATTGATAAAGGAGGAGGGGGAAAGTTAATTGAGTTAATTAGTTACTTAGTTGTTAGGGTAACTCCCCACCACCCCTGCCACCCCCAAAAATAAATTGTCTCAGGATTAGAGCCAGACTTGAGAGAAAGAGATACACTATCAGCTTTTCTTCTCCGGTCTTGGAAAAAGCCTGAATAATCAAAGCAAGGTGGGATGTAAGAAAGAGGCACTGGGAGTGGAAGGCAGTGCAGAGCCTCCCAAAGCAGGGTGAGATCAGCCCCTAGAAAAGCAAGAAGCGTTCTCTTCTCTCTTCTTCAGGAGAGAGCGAGCTAATTAGTGTGACGCAAGCGTGAAAGCCATTCTGCCCACGAGGCTGGGTGAATTCGAGCAGTGAGAGAAAGGGCTGCAAACATTTTTAATACTCAAATTACAAGTGCCTCCCAGGAAAGCTGAGGGACAATGCTGAGAACTTTCAGAGGTAAGAGAAAGTCGATGTTTTCAAGGGAACAGAAAGGGAAGTAAAGTTGTGTTAGGTTGAGAGGATGCTTGCAAGGTTAGAGGAAGTGGTACTTCACCAGGCTTTTGAAAATGTTTGTATACAATCTTGCACTCTGGTGGAAAACAAAAGAGCAGTTAGAGATCATGAGTTACCCTATTATTTTAGTGAAATCGTTTATGAGAAATTTAAAATTTGCTGAATTGTACCATGTTTGTCTCCTTAGTTAGCCTTATCTAAACGACTCCATTCACTAGGACTTCAGACCAGTTAGCAGGCTCCCCCAGCCATTGTCCATTGACAGCCACCAAATTCTTGTTAACATGGTGCTGTGGTTTGAACGTGTCCCCCAAAAGTGCATGTGTTCAAAACTTGGTCCCCAGTACAAGGTAGTACCTTGGGGAGGGGATTGCTCCCCGCATGGACCAGTGGACTAATGGCCTAGTGGGTTATAGAGGGAGAGGGTTCATTATCACAAGAGTGGGTCTGTTATAAAAGCTAACTGGACTAACTCTCAGGAACCCCCTGACCATGTGACGCCCTGTACCATCTCAGGACTCTGCAGAGAGCCCTCACCAGCAAGAAGGCCCCACCAAGTACAGGCCCTCAACCTTGGACTTCCTAGCCTCCAGAACTGCAAGAAGTAAGTTTCCTTTACATAAATTTATGCTCAGGTATTCAGTTATAGTAACGGAAAATGGCCTAAGACATATGGTTGGTAGGAAATTATCTACCTTGAGTGTTAAAACTTGTTTTAGAATCCCTAAGCCTCAGAATCTTACCCTTGGCATGAGAAGGGGAGGACACACCCCTTACTCACACTCTTTGTTCAGGTTTGCAATAAATTTCTGCTACCAAATAAAGTGTTAGCTGCCTCCAGCAGGCCCTGCACATCTCACTGCCTGCTTAATGTCTCCTCTTGGATGTCTTAATGTCAACTCAATGCTACCATCTTCTTCCCTCCCCAAATCAGGTAGTCTTCCAGGGCTTGCTCTCTCAGGGAAGTCATCCCCAACCATCCCAGGTCAGGAACCTTCGTGCCATCTTTGGCAAGGCCCTCACCCTACCCAATAATCCCCAAATCTCTCATTTGTTTCATCCTCCAAATAATGTGCCCTCTTCTATGGCTCTTCAGCTCTACCACCCAGTCTTAGCTTTGTCATCTGGCACCTGCCAGAGCTTCCTGTAAGACCTATGCTCATCCAGCCCGCCTCGCCACCATCGGTCCTCTACCCTCCCACAGGAGTGATTGGTGTGATGTGTGGAACAGAGCAAGTCGCTCTTTGCTTACAGCTTTCAATACATCCCGCTTCTCTCGGGAGGAGGACGCAAATGCCCAGCACCACTCTCCAGGCCCCGAATGGCTGGTGGAGGCCCCCTCATGAATGTTAACCATCCTAATCACACACCTTGGCTCCTTCCACTCCAGTCACACAAGACTTTGATGCTCACATCCTTGCTCTCCCCCAGGCACTGGCATGTGCTGACTACTCCGCCCAAACCTGTTCTCTCCCCTCTGTACCTAGTTAATGCATATTCAACCAAGTATTACTCTCCCCAGAATCCTGGCCTGGTGTAGTCCTCACTTGCGGGAGGCTGGACATCGTCTCTCCCCTTTGTAGCCCTTCTCCTTTCATTATTGTCTGTTTTCCTAAGAAGTTGACCAAATGTCTGTCTGGCCCATTAGGGTGAAACCTTAGACTCTGTAATGAGTTGCACTGTGTCTTCCCTCCAAAAAATATGTTGAAATCCTAACCCCAAATACCTGTAAATATGTCCTTATTTGGGAGTTGGGTCTTTGCAGCTTTAAGCAAGCTATGTGAGGTTATTAGGGTCCATTTAGCCCAAGCTGACTGATGTCCTTACAAGAAGATGGGAAATTTGGACACAGACACTGACCCATTGAAAGAACACCTGGGAGTGACAAGACACAAAGACAGAGAGAAGATGGTCATGTGAAGATGGAGGCAGGGAGTAGAGTTACCCTGCCACGAGCCAAGGAATATCTGAGGCTACCAGATGCTGGAAAAGACCAGGAAAATGCCTTCTCAAGTCTTCATAGAGATCATGACTCTGCCAACACCTTAATTTCAGACTTCTAACCTCCAGAATTGTGAGAACAAATGTCTATTATTTTAAGCCAACTATTTGTAGTACTTTGTTATAGGAGCCCTGGAAAATTAACACAGACTGTAACCCATAGAAAGACAGGAATCTTATATGTTTTTATTCAGCATTGACTTCCTGATCTGCATCACAGTGCCTAGTTATATAATAATATTCTGTAACAATAGTCTTCAAATAGGAAAGGTGACTTTCACAATTACTTAGGGAATTATTACCAAGTGGTCAAAAGCCCACCCATGAAGTCAACCCTGGTCCCAATAGGATCCACCTACATATCCTTGAAACATTTTACTAAAAGAAAGAAAGGTTCCCTCCTATACAAGTTTCTGTGGCCCATATCACCTGAGTCATGTGGGCTGCACACCTTTCTTTCCCTGAATTATCTGAGTGGTTGTATTATTGCTTCACTTCAGTTGCACAGATATTTAACTCTGCACATAGGTGTGGTAATTGGTTAGTGGCCAAGGAACACAAAATGCATGACTTTAAAGCAAATGTCTACAAAAAAGACTATGTTTAAATTAAACTGAAATTCAGCCTTTAGAGTTGGTTAGAAACAGCTCTGAATGGTCAGTTGCTGAGCCTGAGCACCGGGGGGAAAAGAAAATGATGCTGTCTTTTTCTTTAAACATAGTCAGAGAGAGAAAACAGGAATAAATGAAATAGGAGCAAATACAAGAACATACCAGGGTACTCAGCGCCAGAGCCATGGCACAGAGCAGCAGTCCTGCAGAGTCCAGAAAGCAGGACCACTGGAGAGACCTACAACACAGTGATTAAAAAAAAAAAAAAAAAAAAAGCAAATGATGAGACAGAGTGTTTAATATTTCTAAATAGAATAAAAACATGAAAATTACTTATGTACCTACTCCTGACTTATACCCAACATCTCTATAATAGAGTTAAGTTATTTTTAAAAAATTACAAAATTAAATAGAAAGAAAACAAAACTCCCATACCTGTGCCTATATGTTTATATAATCACAAAAATAAATAAATAAATAATAAGGAAAGTATACAGGGGCCTATGGATGGGAGAAGGGACCGCTTGCCAAAACTTTATCTCACATGTATCTGTATCATCAGAATTGTTAAAAGGAGAGGTGGTTCGTTTTCTAAGTCTAGCAACTGAAACATAAAAACCTCAGCTGACAAAAATAGTGAAATAAAAAGACATTTATCCTCACATTGAATCGTACAAAATGAGACTAGCCTGACAGGGACACTTATGGCTCCTTCAATCTTTTTTTTTTTTTTCCCCCTCAGGTAGGAATAATTAAGTCCAGGGAAAAACCTGTTTCTCTCCAAGCAGTTCTGTGCAGGGAGCATCTCTCTGAAAATGGGACTGCTTCACCACACAGGTTGCAGAGAAACCAGTGATTTGGGTCCCACTCCCTTCACCCCAGAAAACAAACGCATAAATAATACATCTGGAGCCAAAAGGAAATCCTGGCCCCCTGACTCAGAGGCTCACATTCAGCAGAAGGCTGCCGCAGTGTGCCGTGTTCAGGCGGTGGTAAGGGTGATGAAAGGCCTAATGTATCTGATAATGCCAAGTGTGAGGAATTAGTCAGAGCTGGGCTTGCAAGCAGCAGCATTTTAATGATTTATTAAATTTCTCTTAAGGTCAGTAGTTTATGATTTGCCATTTAAAAAAATACATTGAAAAAAAACAGATGTATATTTTTACTTTACAGGAACTGAATAGTTTTCTAAATGCATTTTTTAAGGGAGAAAATCAGTACAAACAGCCACTGCTGACATACCTTGTGTCTAACCTAATCACACGAGCTCCAACCCAGATAAGCAGCTTTCTGAATGTCATTGGTGGAAAATATGGTTTTCAGAGGGAAAAGAAACCATCCTTGAGTCAGAAAGTTGGTGTTATCAGCTTGCAACATTAGGCCTGTTGTATAATTTTACTTCTGGGACCATTATTTCACTTCAAGTGTACGGGAAGTTCTGTTGGCCTAATCAGTCATCTCACTCAGGAGCCTTCAAATACACTTTTTCATATTCTGAGGTGCCTGCTTGGCATTCACATTTTTTCTTGGTAGTTAGGGTCACAGGTAGAAAATATGAGAGTTAATCAAAAAGAGCTGATGTGAGCTATTTCCTGAAGCCTAGGAGCCCCTGACTAGGGACTAGATTTCCTCCTATGAGGGTGTAATCGTTCATCTAAGGAGGAAAAGTACTGTAGAGTCATACATAAAAGTCATCTGGGGGGTAAGAATAGGTGAGAAAATTTATACCTGTGGACTGCCATTGAACTCTCTCTCCCAAGCCCTGGCTGCCTTGTACGATTTATTAATGCGTCTACTATTTCAATAAATAGATATTAGCTGCCCATCCTCCACCAGCTGCTGTTCTCTTCTGGGAACATGGCAGTGCTTGTGCAGATGTGGCTAGTATGGTCACGAAGCTTCGTGTCTTGGAAGGAAAGGCGATTGAAAGAGTCATGGCTTAATACTGAGTGACCTCTCACAAAAACAAAAAACTAAGTATCACATGTTTTCACTCATATAGTAGACCTTGATCATCCAACGTATTACCACAAGAAAATGACTGACAGTGGTGGGACACTGGGGGGGGGGGGAGGGGAGGGGGATGGGATTAATGGTGGTGGGTATCTATCTGGGGATGGGGAGACACCTCTTATCAACAAGGGGTACCTGAATGAAACATTTTTGTATGCCTAACCCCTAACTGTACCCCACAATAACATAATAAAAAATAAAAATAAATAAAAATAAAAATAAAAAAAACAAAAACACAGGAGAGAGGATTGAAATGTATTTCTCCCTCACAGCTCTCAGAAGGAATCAATACTACCAACACCTTGATTTAATATTTCTAAGCTCCAGAACTATGGAATGGCTTCTTTTGTATAAGTCCCCCAGTTTGTGGAACTTTATTACAACAGCCCTAACACATTAATACATTCTTATCCACCCCCACAAAAAAGACCTGAGCACCAATAAATGAAAATGTAAAGAAATAGCTAAGAAACAACCTCCAAAATCAGTGGTTTAAAACAACAGCATTTTCTTTTTTTTAATTATTCTATTTTATTTTAAAAATACAAATGAGGGTTAGGTGCATATGTGGTCATCATACAGGTAAAGTGTGGGTACCCAAAACAACATTTTCTAGCTCATGATTCTACAGATTGAAAAACTGAGCTGAGCTCAGCTAAGTAGGTCTTCTAGTCTGGATTTGTTTCAGCTGATTTTAGCTGAATTCACTCATGCATTAAAGGTCAGTTGACTGGTCTATGAGGGTCTCAGCTGGGAAATCTGTGAATGAGTTCCAAGAAGCAAAAGAATAAGTCCCAATGTAAGGGAACTACCCAAGTCTCATCTTATATCCCATTTGCTACTATTCTATTAATCAAATCCAGGCACAAGGCTAGGCCAAGTCCAAGGGGTGTGGCATAGGCCACCTCCTTATTAGAGGAATGTGAAGTCACATTGCAAGGATGTAGGTACAGCGAAGAAAAGGATATGCATTTCTGCAACTTCCACCTTCTTTCATTCATCACTAAATTCTTATTGTGATCCCTACAGTAGGAATGAAGCATCATCGTGAGTACAGTAGTTAAATAAAACAACACACACACACAGCAAATATGCCACATATTATTTGAAGTTATATATAACATGAGAAACTCTTTAAATATTTAAGATGAAGGTGTAAAATCGAAGTATCCTACAGCAAGTAAACAGAATCAATATGCAGAAAGTGGGAGGTAGAGCCTGGAGAGAAGAGATATTATCTAGCCAAGTGGCCAACAGGCATGATTCTGCCCTTCAAAGGACATTTAGCAACATCTAGAGACATTTTTTGTCACAACTAGGGGACAGGGAGCTTCTACTGCCCTTTAGTGCACAGAGATGCTACTAAAAATCCTGAAAGCACAGGACAGCTCCTTGCAATTATCCAGTCCAAAATGTCAATAGTCCTGTGGGTGAGAAGCCCTGTTTCAGACTGCAGAATCTAACCAATGCTGGCAAATGTGGGCATGACAGCATCTCCTTTCATTATTGCTACTGCCTTTCAATAGCCCCTTTTATTTGAAAACTGTCAGGAGAAATAAAAGCAATGCTTCAGACGCCGAGGTCAAGCAACATCTCTTCTTCCTGATGCCCTCTCCTTGGCACCAGAGACACAAAGATGAGAATGACTCTATCCCTGACTTTCAGCAACTTAGAGTCCAGGAGGGACAGTCTTCCTGTGAGGGCATCCAGATAGGAACCTCCTCCATGAGTCCAGCAGTTTTCTGGACCTCTGTTTTGTAATGCATAGATGTGTGGACCTCCTACAGGCAACAAGCTACCGCAGGGGAGACCTTATCTTAGCATCTCTAGATCCTCGGGGTCTATATATGTTGGTGAACGATACATTTGGGGGCCAGTCATAAGGAGTGGTACTTCCCTCTAGTCTCCATGTTATCCAATAAGTGAGATATGTTATGTGAGAACCCTGAAAGATGTGAGAAACAGCACAAAAGTCGTTGTGTCTACACCTGTGTATCTCAGATTCTGGCACCAACACGTATCTTTTAATGAGAAGACATAGTTAGTGTTAGTATCCTTTTCCTGAAAAAGTAAAGCTCACTGAGGTGTCTCTGTGGATTACAAATCTCCAGCTCCAGGAAAGCCTGGTCTTTCAAGGGACTGTCCAGTGCTGTTTAAGGCAATTGCTATGTTTAGGTCACTGAATATGTTATCTGATACTTGTTTGACTTTTTAAAATATAAGGTCTTGCCTCTCTTTTTCACTGGTTAACATGCCCCAAAATATGTTGGGTTTTTTTTTCATTATTTGTTTGAATAAATAGTCTTGTAACATTTTACTCCCACATAGTTTAATAGTCATTGAAAAGCTGTCATTGAAAAATACTTCCACCCGTGTGCAAACATCTGGCCTACCCACTTAGCATTTTGAAATAAGTAGTAATTATCTATACTCTGTTTGGGCATGAGATTGGGTGACAACTTATAACTCCAGCCTCTATTCCCAGACCTGGTAGCTGCTTGTTACTTAGAAGAATTCACTTCGGGGGAACACCGGAGTTTAATATAGCACAGCATACCCTTGCCTTCTAAAATTCAAAATTAAGTGCTTGGTACTACTTAACCACAAAGTAAGTGAAATCAGAAAAATTAAAATGAATCCAGGTGTTAAACACAGGAAAGGCAAGAAGATTTTGCAGTTTTGAATTCTGAGATTGCAATATCCTAGAATCAAAAATTGTCTACAACGAAAAATGAAAAATGAGGGAGGAAAGGAAAGAGGAGGAGAGGAATCTATGAAAGCATTATGGAGGGAAGGGTCATGAGCAGGAGTTTGTTCAGGTGCACCAACAAGGCTTCCTCTGGATTTTCTGGCATGAAGTACCACTGACATAACACTGAGATGGTTGAGGCAGGTCTTTCTTAACTCTCAATGCTCCACAAATGAAGTGTGCCCATTGTGACTGAGCTTGTCTAACTACTTAATAAATCTGTTTCCTCTTCTCCTAGGGCCTGCAGAAGGTCTACATTTCTCAGTCTTCCTACAGAGAGAACTATCACTGGGTACTGACCTTTGAAGTCCAAACAGAGGCTATATATGCCACCTGCCATGATTCATGGTCTTCCTCCTCTGTTAGCTTGATGCAGATGAGCACAGTGACCTTGAAAGCCTGTGTCAAGAGGGCAGAGCTCTATGACAGAAGATACTTGGATTGCCAAATCACTGCTTAAAGTGAGTGACACTTAGAGTGTGTCAGATGACCATAAATACTCATTGTAGAGTTTTTAAGGAATTCTTACAGAAATAAATTATTACACCAAGTCACTGAAATTAGGGGGTTTATCTGTTGTAGCAGCTAACATTACTTTAACTACTATACAATTTCTCTTTAAAGCATTTCCCAATGAGATCAAGATAAAAGGAGATTTATACAGAGGAGCTATGAACGACAGGGGATTTATTTATTCATCAATTCATTTTTTCAATAAATATAAAGTTCCTTCTATGTGCTTGTTGTTATTCTATTAATTAGAGATAGAGTAGTGAGCAAAACAGATGACATATCTGTCTGCATGGAGCCTGCATTACAGTGACGGGAAGAGGGGAGATACATAAGTAAAAGATATAGCATCTGAGAAAGTAAATGTAAGCTATGAAAAATAACAGAAAAAAGGGAAAAAGTGAGTCTTGGTGGCAGGGAGCAGTGAGTAAAAACTGTGACTCATTCTGATGGAACCATGCCTGGTTCAGAGTCCAAGGGACACCTTGGGCCACTGGCTTACATGGGGGGAAGTATAATAGGGATAGTCTAGGTGGTGTAGGACAAGTGGTGGTTGTGAGATTGGGAGTGGTGTGTGTGGGCAACAGGAGTTGGGGTCCATAGGACCAACCAGAGAGTCCAGGATTCATCATCCTAGAACAAAGAGTTCTATAAAGATGTTTATACCTTTAATAATAAAGAAAAGAATCCATTTTTATATAAAACCCAAAGATTTATTGGCAGAAAATGTAAAGAGAAACTGAGAGCATGAAATCTTCTAGCTGAAATGTTTACCTTCTGCTTTTGCCCATCCACATGAAAGAAAGTTAAAAACTATATCGAACTGGAGGGTAAAAAGTTTCAAAGGAAAATATAATTAAAATTCAGAACTACATTAAAAATAATAGCACAGTGATGGCAGCACATTAGTCACAGTTTCTACCGATCATAAGAAAAAAATTAAGGTCAGAAGCAAAAGAAGGAGATAAGTAATACTTAATATTCATGTATACCTGCTTTGAGAAAACTCAATGCATAAAAACTCTACCCAACACATCAGATAACTTAGGGAGTGATTTTTTAATGTTAAAAATAAAAGAATTTATTGCTCTGGAAGAGTGACTTTAGGATTACTTTAAATACAGAATTTTCAATGGATGTCTATCCCAAATAGATAAAAACTTGCCAAGGCAAGGACTTTTCTAAACCAAAGGACATGCTTCTTAGCTAACACCTTTAATATGAGAATTTGGAAAGCATTGAATGGGAACATGTTCCATAATCACTCACACACATCTGTTTTATGTAAGAACAATGCACATAAAAATGTATTTTTTTGCAGAATGTAGATATTCACAGAATATGGTGAAGTGGATAGTCTAAAACATTTATTTTAGTATATATGTGCCATGTAAAATAGATACATTTCCTCCTTGTAATAGCAGTTACTGGAAACTACACTGTTGGGAACTGCCATTATTATCAGATATTCCAACAAATAGGAACAATGCAAAGTCAACCACAGAGTATTAGTGATGCCATGGTCAAAAATTAACTTCACACATGTACAGAATACACAGTTATGCCAGCCATGAGGCATTCAGCTGGGAATGGTAGAGGAAGTTGAGGTATCAGTTTATAAACAATAGATTAAAAATTTTCTTGGCCAATGGTTAAAAATAAAATACTAAGGTAATATCCATCAAAAACATTCACAAAATAAAGAGATGAGCACAAATCCTAAAGTTTTGCTCAGGGGCTGCCATGAGGTAAAAGGGAAGGAGGAGAAGAAAGAGACTGGTTATACCCCGGTTGCGACTAAACTCTTTCAACTAGAGAATCTCTACTTCAACCGTTATTAAAAAATGGAACTCACTATTAAGTTTTAAAAATTACTTTCTTGCTAAATGTTTTATAATTTTATAAAATATGTATCATCTTATAATGAGTGTGATTTGACCACACTCATTTTACTGAGGAAAAACTTGATCCCAGAAGGGTAAAGTGACTTTCCCAGTAACTTCCAGCTAATTAACGCCAAGCAAGTCTCCAGTTTACCAGATCTGCTCTGCTTCCAGATGATGGTGATATTATCAGTAACAAATATACTAGAATCCATAGCACATATTGGAGAAACAGATTATAGAGAATTACTATCATAATACTGAAGATAAAAAATACATAGGTAACATGTACTATATTCTAACTACATGTTAGCACAATTCTAAACAAAATTTTACAATTACTGTCTCATTTAATAGTGGAAATAAGTATTATTGTTAATCAGCTCTATAGATTGAAAAATAGAACTCAGAAATATTCATTTCCTTTCTTAAAGTCACACAGAGGAGTAGATACATTTTAAATATAAGCAGTCTGATTTACACCCCATTCTTTTAACTGTTCCAAAAGGATGTATCATATAAAGATAACAATGGGGCCAGCTATGATGGCTCATGCCTGTAATTCCAACACCTTGGGAGATGGAGGCAAGAGAATTGCCTGAGCCCCGCGGTTCGAGACCAGCCTGGGCAACTTGGTGAGACTTTGTCTCTATGATAAATCAAAAAAATAGCCAGGCATAGTAGTGGGTGCCTGTGGTTCCAGCTACTTGGAAGACTGAGATGGAAGGGTCACCTGAATCCAGCAAGTCAAGGATGTAGTGGCTGTGAGCATGCCACTTGCACTCCAGCCTGGGCAACAGAGTGAGACTCTGACTAAAAAGAAAAATCACAACAAGGTTACTAGGATTGAGGTATAGAGAGACCTCTGATACAGAATAGGATTAGAACAAGACTAGTAAAATAAATGGTCAGAGAGATCAGAGATAGAAAAACTGCAAGATTTTCAAGGATGAACTCGTCTTCGATATCTACTCATTTCTTCAACAAGTATGTATTGCATATCTACCGTGGACCAGCACTATTCCAAATCAATGAGGAGTCAGAAGTAAAAGTGTCATATCTCTGCTTTCAGTGACCTTATACTTATGTGCAATAAATAAGAAATGCATACATGTAAAAGAAAAATATCAGACAGTGACAAACATTGTAGGGAATTTAAATCTGAGGATATGCTGGAGTTTAAGTAGGTGGCTAATTTAAATGGTCAGAAATGAGCTCTCTGAAGAAATGACATTGGAACTGGCATCTGAAGAACAAGTTCTCACCTGGCCATGAGAAGTTCAGTGGAAAGAATATTCCAACCAAGCAATCCAGGCCAAGTTCAGAGACAGGAGAGGAGTATAGTTTGCACATTGTGAGCAACTCAGTGAAGAATGGATTGAGATGAGATTGGAGGGAAGAAGAGCAGAGTCCTGAGAGGAAAATTTTATTTCCAAGGGCAATGAGAAGACACTGGAATGTTTTATGCAGGAGACTGACATGACCTGAATTACATTTCAAGAGCATCCTGCAGCCACTTGCTTGGATGGAGAGGGTTGTAGGAGGCAAGGGGGAAGCAGGAAGAGCACAAAGAAAGGCACGATGGGAATCCAAGCCAGTCAAAAGATGATAATGCTTTGGACAAAGATGGTAGACTTGGAGGTGGTGAGCAGTGGGTTTGGAGGGGAAGGGAGATGCTTGTGATATAGACACAGCCAAGCTTGCTGATGTGGGGAAAGAGGGATAAAGAGGAATCGGGGATATGCTCTTGACATTGCACAGAGTTCAGATAAAAATGAGAGCAGAGAAACATTGTGCTCTTAGGGAAAAAAAAAACTCGTCTCTGAAGCATTTCCAAATTATACAAAAAAAGAAATAATAATCACAGGAAAGGCATATGTGGCTGGAGTTCAAAGACAGCATAATAACAGTCTTTTAAAAACCATTATATGACTGCTACATTTGTCGTTCAAATGATGACTGGAGCCTGACCAAGGAATTCAGATGAAAAAAGCAACAGGCAGCACAAGAGATACTTCATAAAATCAGAATTGCAGATAGTAAGTAAAATAAAGGCAGAGTCACCTCACTCAAACCATATTTAAACTTGGGTGATTTGTACATTCATTTAATTTGTATGAGTGCATTTGAATAAGATTTTTGGAGAGTTTCCTCTCTGCAAATATATCAGAAACTAGTCCCTTAAATGAGGATTGGCCTTTTCAAAAATAGCCACTCTGGGAGAATAATAAACTTATTCTAATGACACTGCAAGTGTTCAAAAATTGTTTTGGAGTTGGGGTATGAGGTTAACGTTCAGAGCCAGCAGCACGTGCTCAGAGCAACAAGTCTACGTCCTTAGAGGGTAGGCTCGTTCAAAATCGGTGTGAGGTTGGGGGCACAGAGCAGCTGATAAAGTTGAGTTCCATCACTGTCATTCCATGGTGTCCTTGGAAAGGGCGCAGCAAGCAAGCCACCCCCCGCAGTATGTGCAGGCCTCACCGCACAGAATGCCCAGACGCAGGGGGATCTCTACACAGTAAGCCTGATGGACAGGTAAGCCTGTGGGCTGAATTTTTTATGAGCAAAGCCGTGGATATTAAAGAAACAAGCCCATGTTGTACTCAGAGGCAATTATTTGCTGTAATCTTCTTTCTCAGACCGGGGATGGTGGTGTTTTCCACTACAATTTTGATAGTTTTCTTTCCACATCATCCTGGATATGACATGTTTTTCCCATTGATTTCTACATTTTAATATATCATGGTCCCACATCTTGTCTCAGGGAGGGGGCCAAGTCATAATGCCTAATGGGAGGGCTTCTCAGCTCACTCTTCAGTACAAAGTACATGAACAACTTATCAGAACTTGCCTCATTTCTGAGTTACATTTTTAAGAATGTCTATGTACCTTTGTCTAAATTAAAATTGATAGTTACCCTTCTGACAGTTAATTGTTTATTTGAATGCATCAAATGTCTGACCTTTGCAAAGATTCTGTGGATTACAGTTTGAGTGGATGAGTGGTTCCAAGATTTTCAGGCTTTTTTTTTCCCCAGAATGGAAAAACCATAGACATTGATTTTTCTCAAAAACTTCTTTTGACTTGTCTAGTGTCTCACTTGCATATTTCTTCAATCACACATGGGGAAAAAAACTAAACTATTTGCTTTCAGAAATTGCCACTAGTTGATATGTTGTCAGAAAGCAACATGTTATTCTATCCACTTCCTTTCCTGACACAAAGACTGGCCAGATGTGAAAGTATGACTGTTGCAGGTGGAACAGGAATCTTTATTACGCTACTGACAATTTAGATTTAATTGCACATGTACTCAAATTTACCACACAGGATAAATTAAATATTTACTGTGCTTTCTTTATCATTGATTTCACAAAAATTTTACATCCTATGAAGAAAAATTTCAAAAGGAATGGAAGCATGTTATTTTTAAATCATCCCTAGAATAATCCCTTTGGAGATGTAGACGCCCCTCACTTTTCCCCTTAACCCCACAAAAATTGCTACTTGGTTAAAAGATTCCCATCCCCAGAGAATTAACATGATGAAAATCTGTTCCTTGGAGGCAAGGTTTATTTTCGACTGTAGAGCATGTCTAGGCTCTTGACCAAGAAAGGGAAGGAGAAAGCTGATATAATGGGACAAAAGTATCTTAGGAATGAGCCTCAGTGGTAGATTATTGTGCCCTATAGTAGAGTCAACTCTGAAATGAAGTTGTAATATGATCTAGATGTGAACATCTCCTAGATTTGGTGGATTAAACACTGGCCTCTCTTGCCACAAATGAATATAGCCGAGGTCCACAGATACAGAAGGTTGATTATACTGTACCATTTTATACAAGGCACTTACGCATCTGGGGATTTTGGCATCTGGACAAATCCTGTAGCCAATACCCCATGAATGCAAAGGACAACTGCAGACGGAAGAAAGAGAAAATGAAACTTCGATACTATCAGGTAGCTAACATGTAAAAGAGCAGTCAAAATAATTTTAAAACTATATCATTAATTCAAATTAATTAGTTTGATACAACTGGAGATCAAACAAAAGTTTATTATCAAGATATGTCTTCTACGTAAAGTAAGCAAAGGTAAATTTAAAATGCATTATTCTTTTATTTTTAATACTGTTCTTAAAGCAAATTGAACAAAGTCCAAATTTAAAATTCAGGACTGACTGTAACTTTATTTTAAGGATAAAATCTGGATGGTCAGATGGGTTTTATTGGTAAGGCTGATAAAAATTAATATGTCAGAAAAAGACTTTTAATACGCTGTTTTTAAATTAACAATAGTATCAAAAATATGCTGCTACTTACTACCTGTGACAGATTTATTTGAAATATCTGCCTAATTAATGTCTAATAAGCCATGAGAACCAAAACCATTAGTGTATACTTAACCTTTCAAAGCTGTGTACCGCTACATAAATCAGCCACATGACTAAAGGGTTATTTCTTCTAAAGCTCACCTCCAGGTATAAGAATGTCAATTTCTCAGTCAGGCATGGTGGCTCATGCCTATAATTCCAGCAATTTGGGAGGCCAAGGCAGGAGGACTGCTTGAGTCTAGGAATTTGAGACCAGCCTGGGCAACATAGTGAGACCTACAAAAAAATTAAAAAATAAGCCAGGTGTGATGATATGTATCTGTAGTCCCAGCTAACTGGGAGACTGAGGCAGAAGGATCACCTGAGCCTAGGAGGTCAAGATTACAATAAGCCATGACATTGTCCCTGCACTCCAGCCTGGACAAGAGTGAGATTCTGACTAAAAAAAAAAAAAAAAAAAGTTAATCTCTCAAAAGAACAAATGAGATCATAAGTAGATCTATCATATACTTAAAATTTTAATAAAATTCAGGATATTGCTCTATAACTACATTGAGTCAAATTCTACAAATACATAAGTAAACTCATTTAATTAAGAAAATACACATAAGAACATAAGCAAAGCTGTAGATATATACAGCTTTTCACTTTTTAAAGAAGCATTTCCAGAAAAATAAAGCTGCTTAATGATTCAATCCAATTTCTTCATAACAAAAGTTACCCATGCCACTTTTGATATAACAAAAAATATCAATTTTAGATGTGCTGTACCCATATATATTAGCTCAGAAATATATACTTCTAGGTTTAAGATAAACAAATGCAGCATAGGGAAATACCTCAAAGAACTGAACTGTTGCAGGTACACAATTCCATTCCTGTAGATGAATAACTGATCACTTATTTCTATGTCTTTTGCATGCCTTCTAGATCCTTCTATTGAATTACCACTTTCCTATTCCACTGAACTTGACTTTGTTGTAGGAAAACCAGTGTTCATAGGCTCTTTCTCATTGTTTTGTTTTTCTTACTGTCATATCCCTGTTTCTCTTCACTGATATCTCACTTAAACTGTTTAATAATCTTTCTGATTTGGACTCACAATCATATTCTTATCATTTCCCTTGTGTTATTTTCTCCATCTTTAACGTTCTTCTCATTTTAAAGCCTACTAAAGGACAGTGAATGAAACAATTTGGTCTAAGTTATCTAGGTTTTGTTTTGTTTTAATACAGTTTTGTTCTCTCTCAATTCTCTTGTTTCTTACACTTTTTGTGTAGTAGACCCAATCCTCCAAGAAGCAAAGGTTGCCCTGGAAGTCTTGAAGAAAGAAAAATCTTTAAAGATGCAAAGACCCCAAGAATCCCATTATAGCTCTCTTTTATTCACCTGAATGACCCTTGAAATAAATAAATAAAAACAAGCAGATCAGGGTGAATGTAAACACTGTAAAAGATATCTTGAGAGCCCTTGGCACTTAAAATATGGCCACTGATCTCTTGAATGGCTCCCTTATGACTTGGCGAGCAGAGCTGGAAGGGAAAATAACGAAACAAACAAAAAATAATGGTCTGAAACCAAAACTATTCTAAAGTGACCAAGGGCAGCCCAAAAAGGCAGAAAGGGAGAATGGGACCATCTTAGCCCATGGGGATGCTAGCTGTAGGTTAATATTCACACTCCTGTTTTCGCACAGACCTTTCCTGAAAACATGCTCTTTGCTTTGCAGAGCTTCTGATGAAACAGAACTCATCCTTGCCTATAGCAGTGACACCAGTAATGCATCAATTTTCCCTGTCATGTTCGCAAACCAGCAACCTGTGGTCACCTCCCACATAAATTACATGTACCCAAGTCATTGTCTTGAGCACTGCTTTCAGAGGAACCCAAACTAAGTCAGAGTGACGATAACCAGCTCTGCCAGCTTTTGGTTGGAGCCTACATGATCAGATGACTCTGGGGACAGCAATGAGAACAAAGCCAAAGGAACTGTGCCCAGGGAATGCCTGCAAGCCCACACTCTTCAAGGATACCTGCATCCATACATATCATGCTGACTGAGAAGGTCCTTGTAGAAAGTGCCCTTAGATTTTGCATGGCTCATGTGCCATCTTTCTCCAGCTCTAATATTTACACCTGATTCTAGATTTCTGAATCTGAGGTCTTCCTACACAACCAGTGCTTATTATAAACTCCTGCAAGAGCAAGGTAAAAGTTGTGGTCAAATGCTGGAAGAATGAAGGACTGAGCAATTACTGAGTTAGACATTCAGGCAAAGTGGAATATTATAAGATTCCAGTTATCAGAACAGATCCTAGGTGTGGATGTGGTCACAAGAAAAATATGGAAACCCTCTTATTAGAATTAAACCTCAATTTAAGAACCACACTTACTATAAGGTTATCTTGAAGCTGGATCCTGGAATGCCTCATCCCTGACAGCATTCTCCCAAGTCCTAAAATATAACTAGTAGCACAAAGTAGAACGGTAGTTGCCAGAGGCTGAAGAATGAGGGAAATGATGATGGTTAAAATAGACAAAACGTCAGACAGATGAAGTAAGTTTTTTATAATATGATGTATTGTACAGTGGCAAATATGGTTAACAATAATGTATTGTACATCTCAAAATCAAATTTTGATTACAAATGTTCTCACCACAAAAAATTGGTATTTGAGGTGATAGATATGTTAATTAGCTTGATTTAATTATTCCATATTGGATTCATAAATCATAATACCACATTGTACCTTCTAAATATGTACAACTAGAATCTGTCAGTTTACAATAAAAATTTTAAAATAAAATAAAATATGGCTAAACTCAGAGTGTGAGCAGTAATAGGAAAGGGGATGTGGAACTTTCAAGGTTCCACTAGCACTTGAGCTAACTTCACAACTTGACACTTCTTAGAAGATTCTTCTCTCAAAATACAGAGAGAGCCGGGCTCGGTGGCTCAGACTGTAATCCCGCGCTTTGGGAGGCTGAGGTGAGTGGATTGCCTGAGCCCGCGGGTTCGAGACCCACCTGGGCAACTTGGCAAGACCTCATCTCTACAATAAATCAAAAATCAGCTGGGCATGGTAGTGCACGCCTGTAGTTCCAGTTACTCGGAAGGCTGAGGCTGAAGGATGGCTGGAGCCCAGCAGGTTGAGGCTGCGGTGGCCGGGAGCAGCCACTGCACTCCAGTCCGGGTGACGGAGTGAGACTCCAACTCAAAAAAAAAAAAAATACAGAGAGAAATCTGTAGAAATTTGAAGAAAGAAAAATCTTTAAAGACTCAAAGACCTCAAGAATCCCATTATAGCTCTCTTTTATTCACCCGAATGACCCTAAAAATAAATAAAAACAAGCAGATCAGGGTGAATGTAAACACCAGTAAAAGATACCTTGAGAGCCTCTGGCACTTAAAATATGGCCATTGATCTGTTGAATGACTCATACCTGTTATCACAGTGCTTTGGGAAGCTGAGGCAGGAGGATCACTTGAGGCCAGGAGTTCAAGACTAGTCTGGGCAACATAGCAAGACTCCATCTCTACAAAAAAATACAAAAACTAGCTGAGTGTGGTAGCACACACTTGTAGTACCAGCTACTCAGGAAGGAAGACCACTTGAATCCAGGAAGTTGAGGCTGCAGTGAGCCATGATCATGCCACTACACTATAGCAGCCCAGTTAACAAAGCGAAACTCCATCTCTTAAAAAAAAGAAATGAAATGAAATGAAGCCAACATACCAACCCCGCACTCTTCCCAGATATAAGTTAAAAATGTATTGTATGAATTAAGCCTTATAAATGTCTCCCTCCCTTCTCTCATTTGTAGATTAGTGAATCAGATATTATCTAGAAATAATTTTTTCATTGCATGCTACATGCTAGTTACCAATATTTTAAGAAAATATTGTACAGACATTTCTGACAGTGTTTATAATTTACTCCCTTTTAGATCAAGGTCAGAATTAACCTAATTCTTTCATATATAAGAAAAATTATTTCTGTCTATTAAATCATCACTCTTTAACCTTCTACTTTTTCTGTAGCATACCCAGAGTTGAACTTCACTTAAATATCAGTATACAAAGATGTTTTCCTCATTTATAATTATTTTAATAGCATCTTGTTGGACTCTTGTCTTATATGTTTTTTTACCTATGTGATTTGCTTATCTTCCTTTAAAAGTTCTAACTTTAGTGCAACCTCACTCACATCTATCTTCATTGCTTAAGATGATACCCCTACACTTCATCGTTTGGCATCAATTCCATGTTCTCTGTCATGTTACATTCTAGTCAAGATAAAGCAGTGGCATCAATGCCATGCCTCCCTTCCTGACAGATAAATGTGTGAGCTTAATAACCTTTTAATTGTCCTGCTAAAACCAACTTCAAACATTAAAAAATGTATATTCACAAACTCACATAAATTCTCCTTTAGTGAGACTGAGACCTATATGCAATGATTTAAAGTTGCACAGTTAATCTATGAGAAACTGTCTCTATTATTTAGATATTCACCTGGCTGTAATAATGCTAATGCAGAGCTTTTTTCTTATACAACAGTGTCAACAGTACACTTGTGAAGATAGAGATAAAGCTTCACAGTAATCGTGATCATCTTTATCCAAACATGTGTATAATGCTGCTCTATTAATTGTCTACATGGCCTCTTATGTTAGACTCTGTGCCATCTTCATTCTCAAGAAATTTAAGATATTTACTTTGCATTAAACCAAATGACAGTCTGAGTGGTATCACAATATCTGGAAAGATTCCTTTTCAGCATACAGTGTTTCTTTTCCCAGACTTGAGTTGAAGCACTCGGCATAGTCTCTGGAATGTTGACCTTAACAGATTTTCTCCTAGAGGTTGAAAGCAGCCTTCAAGTCCTTCCAGGAAAAAGTTTGCCTGTGGATGTTCCAAGACCCAAATGCCTGGTCCACCTTTTCTTTTTATAATTCTCTTAAACAGCACTTTGAAAAATCCTTGTTTGCTATACTCTATTTAATTGCTATGAAAGTAAAATTCAAACAGAACATGACAAAAATCTTCCAAGAAGCTTAGGTGAAAATAAGCTATATGAAGTTTTTTTTTTAAGACAACACTTTACAGGACCCTTGCCATCTGGTATCAATAGTTACTGTTTATCAATAATACCAAGTGTTCTGCCTTTCAAGTGCTATTGACATTTCTTATCTTCTGCCCTTGTTTGATGCCTTAGCAGCCAGCTGGACCTGCAAAACCCTAGCAGGAGCAGGTTTTCTCTGACACATTCTGCAACTCCTCCCTACATGAGGTGTCATCATTTCATTATTTTTAAGTCAAAATAAAGACAAGCAGACACACACAAAATTTAAGACCATACATAGATTTCAAAATCTGTTATCTAAGGCGCTACATAATTTAGTTACCAGACCCTGCAAACAAATATTCTTTTTCAACATTTTATTACCTAGTCAATGATCTAGTGAAATCTGTACGATTTATTAAATTATGCTCATATTCTACAGTTTTCCATTCTCAAATCCTTATGAATGCAGTTCTTTCTACCTAAAATGCTTTCTCTCTTCCAATTTTTGTCTTTGGTTTGGTTTTATTCTTTTACATCCAAGTCATTTTTCATGGTGCAGTTCAAATGGTACACATTCATAAGGCTTTTTCTGATTCATCCCAAATAGATGTGATTTTTTTTCCTCTGCTAACCTCCTATAGCATATCCTTCTTCCTTATAGTTCATGCCATTGCATCACTTGTTTGTAGTTATTTGTAAATTCGTTTCATTCCTGAAGCAAGCTTCCATGGCTTTTATATATTTCAGACCCAGAGACCATTGAAGATTGCTCTATATGTAGTATGTGCTTAATAGGCTAAATTGAAAGCTACAGGAAAAATGTTACAATAACTACTAGTTTCATTTTAATCTTTTAAATAATATGCATTTCTAAAATGAGGGGAATTATTGGAAAGCAAGAAATTTTGTTAGTTATTTTTATGTGCTAGTCATTATCCTAAGTGAAGAATTGTGGTAGAAATATTTTGAAGTATATACTCAGGTCAGAATCACTCTCTTTCTCCAAAATTGCCACCATTACACAAAAAATTGATCTTGATCATCTTGTCAATATCACTTCACCCTTCATCCAAGCTACGATTGATTCGCCAGAAGTAAACACAATTCCAAACTGGGCCCATGTCATGGTAATAATAGCCTGATATACTGATATTTCACCTTTCTATACCCAGAGAACAAAAAAAGATCTAGCATCTGTAGGAAAATAGAGTAAACAGACATTTAAACTTCATCAGGCATCCCATCATGCACCTGTCCCTCCCAGCAAGTCCCACTCTGTTTTTGGAGCCTCCCAGTCTTTCCTTCTTTTTCAACAAGTCCGTCTCCCCAGTGATCAGACGCTTATTAGCATATTACATAGAGCAGTTTAACCATCTCTTTGTGTCACTTTGTGTTTCCTTCAGACTATGCCTTTGGTTTTTCCTGCTTGACTGACTGAAACAATCTGATTATATAATATACCTTTTTTGATTTGTCTGAACACAACTGTTACTTTGTTTTAAACAAATTGTTCACCTCTAAATCAAGTCCTGCCAGCAAAATGATATAGACTGGGTTATTCAATTACCAGTTCCAGAGAGTCTCAGATTCCCTGGCCTTTCATCTGTACTTGTGAATTGCAGAGGGGAAGTAGCAGACCGTATGGAAAACTTCCAAGTTTCTGAGAGTCAAAGCAACATGCTTTCTTTGACCAAAGCTCTCAGGGCCTTCTAGGAATGATGGTACACAGGTTAAGGTCCTGAGTCCTAAAATGCTAAAGTAAACTTAGCTTTATGACAGCTAAGTAATGACTGGAATTTCTATGGAAATAAGGAGAACTACGTTTTACTGTTTTATTATTGTCCCTATATTTTGTGGAAATACTTCTTGGTACGTTACCTTGAGTATATTTCAGATGGTATTCATATGTTATTCCAATCCTTGTACATGAATGGTCTTATTTCATACTTAAAGCAACATTGTAAAATAGATATTGCTCTTCCCAAGAACATCTAAAGGGAGAAAATAAACAGAGATACAGCATGAGGTCTTCTTTCTGTTATCTGTCCCATGGACAATACATTCATTTCAAGTGAGCAGGAATGTCACACAAAGAAATACATCCCAAGTATAATAAAGATTTTAATAGTGACTTTAGT
Source organism: Tarsius wallacei (assembly GCA_963574415.1). Taxonomy (NCBI): domain Eukaryota; kingdom Metazoa; phylum Chordata; class Mammalia; order Primates; family Tarsiidae; genus Tarsius; species Tarsius wallacei. Next base: position 61,543 of record CAUYQG010086393.1, read on the forward strand.
GAGTGATGTTTGAATTTTAAAATTTGATATTACATTAGCTAAGTAGAAAGGAATATTATATGTTATAAAAGATACTGGAATTCAATGCTTACATTTTGTTCTTTGGGATTTGTTTGCATGTTCAGGCTCTTTGAGAATTGGGAGAGGAGAGAGAAGATTCTGCCATTAATCTAAATTTGTTTTGCAAAAATAAAGTGTTATTTGGTCACAGGTCTGAATATTTCTAGTTCTTTATGTTGTTGCTACCCACCATAACTATACATTCATTGTTATTATTACTACTATTATTTAAACTGCAAATGTCAGTAATATTGCATCTTCCAAAGTCTGAATCATTTACGGAAGCGAGCTAATAGCCCTCACAAGGTGGTAGTTTCACACTGGGAAGGTGTTAATAAAACTGCAATTTGCTGAAATCGGTATGATATCTTTATTATACCTTCTGAGCTCAATTGGGCCAAACTTGACACTCTAAATTGCTATAATTTGGAGCTCTCTGGTTTTATTATTAAATATAAGCCTAAAATTTTTATATATTTGCAAAGAAAAGCCACCTTTCCTAATATTCTTTTAATAATTGGGTATAATTATATGTAGTACTGTGGTATCATTACCTCCTTTTGAGAATAAGAGATACAGGTAGTTCTCAAAGGGGGATAAAACACAAGGCACAGAGGGATCAACCTGATAACAACCCAGAGATGGAGGGGCCAGGTGATGCTCAGGGCAGTAGCAAAAATATGGTAAGAACTTGAATATGAGGAAGAGCTAGAGATAAAACTAGGAAGACATGTTGGGTTCAAATTGTGGAAGTATTTGCATGACAGACTGAGGAAACTGTATTTTTATTCTGTAAGCAATAAGGAAATATGAAAGATTAAAGCAGGGAAGTGATATAATAGGAACAGTTCTCAACTTCTGGAAACAAAATAAGAGACATCAGGAAGACAAAGACACTAAACTGAACACAAGAAAATCATTTAGGGAGAAACTATATCAATAAATTTGCTATAAATAAGATAATCTAAAAATAAATGAGCCGGGCTCAGTGACTCAGCCTGTAATCCCAGCGCTTTGGGAGGCTGAGGTGAGCGGATTGCCTGAGCCCACGGGTTCGAGACCTGCCTGGGCAACTTGGCGAGACCTCATCTCCACAATAAATCAAAAATTAGCCAGGCGTGGTAGCACGCGCCTATAGTTCCAGCTACTTGGAAGGCTGAGGCGGAAGGATCACCGGAGCCCAGCAGGTCGAGGCTGCAGTGGCCGGGAGCAGCCCTGCACTCCAGTCTGGGCGACAGAATGAGACACCAACTCAAAAAAAAAAAAATTTCCCTGTTTATGAGCAAGGCCTTGGGTTCCCTTGTCAGCCCCATTCTAGACCACAGGAGGTGGTTCCCAGGCCTTCCACCACATCTGCGTCCAACCCGTGGGCAGTTCCATCCCCTCCTGAAGTCTCACTGTCCCCTTCCAGGAGGCGGGGACAGTAATCCCTCCCAAGCAGGTCCTTGTGACCATACTTCTGTAGTGTGAGGCTGCTCCCTCACCACCAGGGGTAGAGAAAGGGGAGTAATGAGCAGGACAACAGGGCTGCTTGCCCGGGCTGAGACTCATTCATTCATTCATTCATCTGCACACTTACCAGGGGCCTCCTCAGTACCTCTGTCACTGAAAGTCTATCGGGAACAAGTAACAACAAACACATCAATGACACGAGTTCCTGCAGTAAGGAGACCAGTACTCACGGGGGCTTCCCAAACCAGTATCACTCCAGTAAAGGATGGGTTAGAGCAATCAAGAATTTCCCCGGCTGGGCTCGGTGGCTCAGCCTGTAATCCTAGCACTTTGGGAGGCCGAGGCGAGTGGATTGCTGGAGCCCGCGGGTTCGAGACCCGCCCAGGCAACTTGGCGAGACCTCGTCTCTACAATAAATCAAAAATTAGCTGGGCGTAGTAGCGCACACCTGTAGTTCTGCCTACATGGAAGGCTGAGGCGGAAGGATCGCCGGAGCCCAGCAGGTAGAGGCTGCGGTGCCCGGGAGCATACCACTGCACTCCAGTCTGGGCGACAGAGTGAGACTCCAACTGAAAAAAAAAAAAAAAAGAATTTCCCCAACTGTAGAGGGGGATTGCCATGGTACCTCTGTCGTGGACTACCACGGGGACATAGTAAATGTCGGTTATTGATACTTTCATATCGTGCACATCTGAGGGGCTGTACAGGCAGGGGCAACCGCCGAAAGGGAGAACGGTGTCTGACTCGGGGTGGAGGGCTGGCGTCATGGAGGAAGCAGCAGGTGAGGAAGCTTCTGACAGGGGATAGTTTCAGGAAACAGAGGAAGATGTGAAAGGGAATAGGTATTCAAGTAGAGGGAGAGGCACAAGCAAGGGAACAGGGTTGGTTGGAAGTTGGGACCTCCTTGGCCACAGCTCAGAGCTTTGCCAGGCTAGAGCTTGGGGCCCATTCTGCACAGACCCCCAAGTCCAGGCCAAGATGGAGCGGAGTCTCTGGGGACAGGGGCAAGCACAGGAGTGAGGCAGGTCAGGGGTGATGAGGGTCTCAGGACAGGAGGACACCATGAGCTCTCCGTTCTTTGTAGCCTCATCCCAGTGCAGGTGAAGGGTGGCCTCCACCTCCAGCCCTCAGGTCTGCCCACGCCTCCCCTGCGAGGCCTTGGCACTCACAGTATCACCACAGCTGCCCGAGTCTCTGACCAAAGCCTCTGGGGCCTTTCTACCTTGTTCAGCCATCATTTAGTAAGCACCCACTGAAAGCCTGGGTACTAAAGCTGGGTATGCCAGCTCCCATGATGACACTCTTGTGAAGCCATTGGTAGCTTAAGGTCGGCCATGCTGAGGGGACTTACACCATGGGAACTAGCCAACACTACTTAACAGGGATTTTATTTTCCCAGAGAGCCAGTTGCCAGCCCACCACTGCCCACTGCCCAAACACTGGATACAGAAAGGCAGGCCCCCAGCCTGTCAGAAGAGGGAGACTTCAGGGATTGAAGGTGCATCCCCCAGGCAGGCCTTGTAGTCTCTGAGGAGCAGAGCTGAGCCAGGAGACTCAACGCCCACCGGAAACTACGCCAAGCTGTCCAAGTAGTAATAGTGTGCTTCGTCCCCATTTTAGACACGAGAAAACTGAGGCACAGAGATTCATCAGTTCATAGTCAAGTAAGAAGTGACAGGCCAGGATTGGAACTGGGCTACCGGGTCTGAAATCCCTGCTTTTTGTGACTCTCCCCCTGCCCCTAAGCAGCCAGCACAGGGCTAGACCAACCACAACAGCGCCCAGTGGCGTCTGCTGCCCAACTAGAGTATAGTTGCCTGAGGGCGAGGCCCATGTCCCCCTACCCGGTGCAGCACCCCTCACCTGAGGATATCATGTCTTCAGACCTGGACCCCATGTGGCAGGGAGGGTGGCTGGGAGGAGGGGCCGCATCATGCCGTACCTGGAACCAAGAGGCTCAGGTCTTGGGGAGCACAGCAGAATACCCTCGGCGGGGTAGGCAGATACCCACAGGGACAAGAGGAGGCTGCCTCTGCAGACCACCCCACCACTCCCTGTCATTTGCCCCCCCTGAGAACCGTAGAGGACATGCATGTGCAGTTCCCCTACCCTCAGCTTCCTCTCCACCACATTCAGCCTCACATGATCCTCACCACCACTGCCCAGTGAAGCCCGCCCGGCCCGCCAGCTGGCACCCGTGTCCTCATTTTACAGGTAATAATACCAAAGCAGCAGCCGGCGGCTTCCCGAGCATGTCTCAGGTGCCAGGCACCCTACATGCATCACCTCATTCAATCCTCTCCGAAATCCATTCCACAATCAAATGCTCCCCATTTGATGCATGTGGAAACTGAGGCTCAGAAAGCTGACCTCCAGAGGTGGTCCAGCTATGACAGCAAAAGGGATCATTGATGCGTCTCAGCAGCCCTGACCACATAGAGGGCACTGGGCAGACCCTCAGAAGGGGAGTGGCTGGCGGGTGTCATCATCCCCGGCCTGTCTTGGCTCCCTGCCATCCTCAGGAACAAGTGCCAGCTCCCTGGTGTGCCATCACCTCACCTCCACCTGGCCTGCCCTGTCCGGCCCCCCGTCCCCCACCTTCATCTCCTCATGGTCACCCGCAGTGCCTGGCCATCCTCCCTCCTTTGCTCAGGCCCCCTACCCAGAGGGCTCTTCCCACCTTTCTCTACCCAGAGAGCTCTTCCAGTTTCCTGCCATCATCTCTTCCAGCAAGTTCTCTCTCCCGGGGGCTGGGACCCCTCTTTCAAACTTTCCTAGGACTCTGTGCTTATTCCCTGGTAGCATGAATAACCCCACGAGCTGCAAGCTCCCAGGAGCGGGGACGCTCCCCTCCATTCTCAGGCTTGGCCCTGTGCCTGGATCTTTAGTTACTGTGTCCGCTCCCCAAGTGACGCACTAGTGCGAGCGACTCCCACCCCCCATCAAGGCATATCTGGATGGTGTCTCAGGAGTGAAGGGAACCACAGAGGAATCCCACAGAGGTAGTGTTTCTGCCCAAGCCCCTTCGGGGGCGTCTTCTGGGGCGAGAGTCATCCCGACCTCAGACCACCAGGACTGCCACAGCCGCATCCCTCCTTGTTGCACCCCAGCTCGGCACCCCCCTACACACA
>CAUYQG010086394.1:0-16999 GCA_963574415.1 Tarsius wallacei
AAGTAGCTGGAACTACAGGCGCGCACTACCACGCCCGGCTAATTTTTTGATTTATTGTAGAGATGAGGTCTCGCTTGCCCAGGCGGGTCTCGAACCCGCGGGCTCAGGCAATCCACTCACCTCAGCCTCCCAAAGGCATGAGATTACAGGCTGAGCCACACCGAGCCCGGCTTATGCTCGCCTTTCATGTATATACTCTTAATTTTTTTTTTTTTTTGGTAGGAGTCCCACTCTGCCGCCCAGACTGGAGGGCAGTGGCATGCTTCTGGCCACCGCAGCCGCCACCCGCTGGGCTCCGGTAATCCTTCTGCCTCAGCCTTCCAAGTAGCGGGAACTATAGGCATGTGCTACCACACCCGGCTAATTTTTGATTTTATTGTAGAGATGAGGTCTCACCAAGTTGCCTGGGCGGGTCTCGTACCCGTGGGCTCAGGCAATCCACTCGCCTCGGCTTCTCAAAGTGCTGGGATTATAGACTGAGCCACCGAACCTGGCCTACTTAATTTTTTAAAATGTTGTTTTCCTCTAAATTTTTCTACTATCACTTTCTGTAATTGTAGTCACTCCATTTCCTTAAGGTGTGTACATCTTTCAAATGACCAAATGAAAATTGTTTTTGATTCCTTATAAATCAAAATAGTTTATCGTAAGTTTCTAGGCATCACATGGCTAACTAGAGGCACCAGGTACTTGCCTCCTTCACAAAGAAGGACCAAAACAGTGAGTGGATAATCACATCAGTTAGGGCATTTAAGAGACAACACTGAAATTCAGCAGAGAAGTGACAGGGAACCTGAGGCACAGAAAGAGAAGAGAGCAAAGCAGTCAGCTTGGCCAGGATCAGCTCAGAGCCAGGAAAAATTCCTTATTGTGGAGGGAAAGGTTAAGCAAGAGATTCCTAAGTTCACATTCCCACCACAGACTACTGAAATTCTAGACATGGAAAAGCCTGTCAGCCTTTGTGAACTCTGAGACTAGTATAGGGGGCTGCCTGGAGTCCACATGCCAGCATTGTTTCAGAAAGGGAGTTTACACTGGATCCCACACACTCCCAAGACCCAAGCAGTTGCAGCATGATGCCACGTTGAGAGCCCAGCTTCCAGAAGACTATGGGGCTCCTTCCCTGGAGCCCAATAATTCCTGCATCTTTACATTACTGGAGCACTACTGACATTCCCACATATCCACCCAGAGAGCTGCAGAATCAAGATACCTGCTAGACCATGTGGCGAACAGATCCCCAGCACTCTAGTCCATGCAGTGCTTTCCACCTTAGGGACATTCAGTGCAGAACACCAAGGTGACCGCCCCAAAGACAAAAGGCTGTTCACTTCCAAGAGTCTAAGAGCCACTTTCCCAGGGCTGCTACTATTGAAAGTCACCCTTCTCCTCTCCAGCTGCAGAGCTGCCTTGCACCACAAAAACCTTCAGAGAGCCTGAGGACTGGACCACCTGCACAGTGTTCCAGGGTTGAGAACATGCCAGCTATGCCTGTTGCAACCAAAACTGGCACCTAAGCCTACTGTCTTATAGTTGGCTAGATCAAGCAAAGAAGGAATTTTCTTTCTTTGCTTGATCTTGGAGAAAGTTCTTTTAAAATAACCCAGTCAGATAAGGAGAAGAAGGGGAAGAAGGGGAAGGGGAAGGAGAAGAAGAAGGACATCATAGAGTAATTAAATGTTCAAATTTTGAAAATTCCAGAAAGAGAAGAAAAGAGCAAATGCATAGAAAATGTATTAATAAAGTAACAGCTGAACAGAGAAGTTTCTAGCTATAAATGCCTACATCAAAATATAGAAAGAGTTCCAATAAACAATCTCACAATGCATCTCAAGAAACAAAGCAATAACACACTTAATCCAAAATTAGTAGAAGGAAAGAAATAATAAAAGAGTAGAACTAAGAAAAATGGAGGCAAAAAGAGAATTAAAAAAAGATGGCTATTTGAAAAATAAATATAATTTTAAAATTTCCAGCTAAATTAACCAAGAAAAAAGAGAGATGACCCAAACAAATTAAATCAGAATAGAAAAAAAGACATTACAATTGATACCGCAGAAATACAAAGTATCATTAAAGACTATTATAAATAATCTGCTAACAAATTAGACAATCTAGAGGAAATTTTTAAAAAATGCTTAGCACATGCAACCTATGAAGATTGAATCACGAAGACAGAAAATTTGAATAGACCAGTAACAAGTGACAAAACTGAGTCAGTAATAAAAAGTTTCCCAATGAAGAAAAGCCCACAACTGAATAAGTTTACTGCCTAATTCTGAAAATTAATAGAGAAGTAACACCAATTTTTTTCAAACTAATTTTTTAAATTGATAAGGAGGAAATTCTTTTTAACTCATTCAATGAGGCCAGCATTACCCTTATACCAAACCAGGCAAGGGCACAGCAACAACAACAACAACAACAACAGCAAGAGACTGTAGGCCAGTATCACTAATAAATATTGATGTGAAAATTCTCAACAATATACTGGCAAACCAAATTCAAAAACACATTAAAAAATACACCATAATCAAGTAGGATTTATCCCAGGATGTTTTAACATGGCAGATCAATAAATGTGATACATTGTATTAACAGAAGGAAGGGGGCAAAAAGCATGTGATTATTTCAATAAGCGAAGAAAAAAATTTAATGAAGTTCACAATCTTTTCATGATAAATACTCTTAACTAGCATAAAGGAATATATCTTAACATAATAAAAGCCATGTATTACAAATCTATAGCTAATATCATAATGAATGGGGAAAAGATGAAGGCTTTTCCTCTAAGAACAAGAGCAACATTAGAACACCCACTTTCACCATTCTTATTCGATATAATAATGGAAGTTCTGGCCAGAGCAATCAGAAAAGACACATTCAAATTTGAAAAGAGGAAGCCAAACTGTCCATCTTTTCAGATGACATAATCTTGTATACTGAAATACACCATCAAGATACTCTTAGAATTGATACATTCACTAAAGTTGAAGGATACAAAACCAACATACAAAATTTAGTACTATTTCTATACATCAATAAGAAACTAGCTAATAAAGAAATCAAAAATTCCTTTTACATTAGGTACCAAAACTAAACTAAACTAAAAATCAATTTAACCAAGGAGGTAAACGACCTCTATAGGAAAAAAAAAAAGAAGAAAAAAGAAAAAGAAAAAGGAAAGAGACCTTGATAACCAAAAGCAATCTTGAGCAAAAAGAACAAAGCAGGAGGTGTAATACTAATCTGACTTTGAAATATACTACAAAGTTTTAATAACCAAAACAACATGGTAAAATAGATACAAAGGTCAATGGAACAGAATAGAGCACCCCAAAATAAATGTATGTATTTAGAGCCAGGTGATTTTTTATAAAGGTGCCCACAGTATCCATTTGGGAAAGGACATTCTTCAAAAAAAGATACTTGAAAAACTTGATACCCTTTCACCAAATAATAAAACTAGCCCTCTGTCTCTCATCATATGAAACAAGCAACTCAAAATAGATTAAAAAAAACTTATAAGCCCCCAAAATATAAAATTTCTTGAAGAAAACATAGGGGAAACACTTTAGGATATGTGTATAGGCAAAGATTTTGTGACTAAGATTTCAAAAATACAGGCAACAAAAACAAAAATAGATAAATGACACTGTCTTAAACTATAAAGCTTGGACTTGACAAAGGAAATAGAGTGAAGAGACAACCTGCAGAACAGTAGAAAATATTTGCAGACTATTCATCTGACAAGAAACAAATCTTTGGGTCCTGAGCATTAGTCACATTAGCACAAGGTGGGGATTAGCAGTCACTGGACACTGATAAGAGAGGGAAGGAGGGCGGGAGGAGGGGGGGGACAGTGATAACACAAAGATACCTGATCTACTACCAGGGGGAGTGGTGACCAGTTAGAAGTCCAAACTTCATCTGCCCGTAACCTACTTATATTAATCCTCACTTGTATCCCACATCTCTATAATAAAATAAAATTTTAAAAAATGAATCTTCAAGATATATAAGGAACTCAAAAAAACAAACAAACAAAAAACAGCAGCAATAAAACCAAACCAAACAAAAATAATTCCGTTAAAAGTAGACAAATCATCTGAATAGACATTTCTCAAAAGGAAACTTAAAAATAGCCAGTAAGAATATGAACAAATATTTAACATCACTAATAATTAGGAAATGCAAATAAAAATCACAATGAGATATAATGTCACCCCAGTTACAATGGCTATTATAAAAAAGTCAAATAAAAGTAAAATGCTGAAGAGGACGTGGAGAAATGGGAACTCTATATACTGTTGGTGGGAATGTAAATAAGTACAATCATTATGGAAAATAGTATGGAGGTTTCTTACAAAACTAAAAATAGAACTACTATATGTTTCAGCAATTCCATTGCCGGGTATATATACAAAGGAAAGGAAATCAATACACCAATTAGACATCTGCATCCTCATGTTTACTGTAGCACTACTCAGAATGGCTAAGCTATGAAGTCAACCTAAGTGTTCATTAATAGATAAATGGATAAATAAAATGTAGTAAATATATACAATAGAATAATATTGAACCATAAAAAGAAATAGAATCTGATCAGTTGCAATAACATGAATGGAAATTGAAATCATTATGGAAATTTAAGCCAGACATAGAAAGAAAAATATTGCATTTTTTTACTCTTATGTGGGAGCTTAAAAATCTCATGGAGTTAGAGAGTATATGGTTATCAAGACTGGAAAGGTTGGGGTTAGGATGAAGAGAGGTTGGTTAATAGGTACAAACATACTATTAGATAGAAAGTAAGTTCTAGTGTTCAATAGCACAGTAGGGTGACTATAATTCATAATAATTTATCATATGTTTATAACTAGCTAGATTTTAAATGTTGCCAACACTAATAAACCATAAATGGTTGGGGTGATGAATATCTTAAACACCCTGGTTTGCTCATTATACATTGTATGTATGTTTCAAAATATCACATGTACTTGTCAATATGTCAATTATTATGCCTACATGAAGGTTTTCCCTGTTTGTGCATTAAGTGGCATTTTTGAAGGAAATGTAAAATAATTGGAAATCTTCTTAAGAGGTTTAAAGAAGAAAAAATAAATTCATATTTCTTTATTGAATATGCACTTTGGATATAGACACTTTGTTTCAAAATTCCATTTGTAGAGACATAATAACGTGTGCTTTTTCAGATGTTTACCCATATGCATCGCTAACTTCCCAGGAAGAGCTCTTTGCTCAATATTTAGTCATGACTTATTTATAGTACTTTGCAATCCATTCAACTCAACATGAATTCCTGGAGTTTCACCAGAACCTGGTGTAGCCTGTGTCTTATTTTTCTTGTAAAATTTTCAGATGCTCAAACGTGGCCTGTCAAGGGAAATCATTACAAACATTCTCTCCTCCATTGGTTTTTGGCAAGGTTTTCTGCTTTATAGCATCTGGCACACACTATTATTTTTATTGAAATGAAACACATTATAATGTTCCCACAACCCCTTGAATTGACAGTTTATTTGTAGATTGTTATGTTGCCAAGAGCATATACTATAGGGAATAATTCTAAATTATTTATTGTAGAGTTCAATGAAGTAAGTAAAACTCTGTTTTCTATTAACTTTTGTTTATCCTTAAATGCCAGTAGAAAACAAGATCTTAAAAAATAAAACAGAGAACTGTTGAAAATATTTAACCTTCAGGCATGACAAGAAGTAATCATTTTCTGTAGTGCATTTTCCAGTCATTGATCACATTTTTTTATTAAAATAAATAATTCAATTGTAACTATTTCTTGTTTCTAAAAGATTGCGTCTAGTAAGAAGAGATTTTATTTTATTTTTCTTCAGTAGACTTACTTTCATTGTTGCCAGTCATGCACTTTATTTTTTGTCATTTTTTTTTTAGTAAACCTTGTGTACATGACTCAAAACTAGTTATTCCAAAATAACTTATAAAAATGGGAAATGATTCCTTAGTAGGTAAATCAATGTTTCTTCAAGTTTTTTATTTATTTAATTTATTTTGGGGGGATTTTTAACTATGGGATGTTAAGACCTCAAGACCTTTAATCTTCAGTTTTATTATATATAAAATATGGTTGATGATATTTCTTTTTTAAAGTTGTTACAAGAATTGAATAAGACCACATGAATAAATACATGCATACAGAGTACAAACATTGTTTGCCACACAAAAGTTACCACAATAAAAAGTATTGCTATTCCTACTACTATCAACAATTCTAACTTATAAATAATTTTAACCTAAATATAAAAATATACCTTGTGTTTCCTAAAATGAAAATTAACTGATATTGTTAATATATGCTGCTGTAACTGATTATTAATAATAATACTAAACAAATAACATTCCCACTATAGCTAATTAGATTTGAAGATGAGTTATACTTGTTTTAATATTTATACTGTGTGAAAACTATGTTGACAGAGAACATACATTTTTCCTGTGCATTGCAGTTTGTTTCTTTTGTTCCTTTTGAAAATATTGCTGGTTAATCAATTCAGTAAAAATTCTGCTTCTTCTATCTCCAATATATAGGCTATAATTATCATTTTAGCAATGTTCTTTGTAACTAGAACTGAATTTGTCCCACCCATGAGTTGCTAAGTATAAAATACACTAGGAAACTCTAGGGAAATAGTTTGCATTACTCTTTCTAGAAAGTCCCCACTTTCTGCCTTGGACCTAAGTAAGTGATCTCATGCCAATGAAAAAATGGAAACCCTTGCCAATAAAGCTCCCTAGCGCCATTTGCTTTGCTATTTGTGAGTCTCTGATTGATGAAGCAAATTGTTTTTGTTGCCATTTACAGCTGAAACGGTTATTAATTTATATATTGAGCAAGTGAAGGGCTTGCTTTGCCATTAAACAATCCATAGAATCATAGCTACTTAATGGCCACTTGGTTATGTAAAGCTTACAAAGCCAAGTATTTAATCCTTTTGTCCTTGTTTATTGGGAAAATAATGAAAGTCAAGGTAATTATTGAAGCTTAATCTTCTCAATACAATCAAATAATATAATGTCCTGGATGTTCCATTCCTGCAAACAGTGTCTTAGATTCATCCAATTATAGCAAATCCTCTTCTATATTCTGCTGTATACTACAGTGCTTAATTTGAATGTTTATTTGAAAACGATCTTTCAGCCAAATATATTTTGTTTAAAGCAAAAGTAACATTAAAATAATTCCCACATTATTTATTAAGTATTTTTAGATATGACAACAACATGCAGTAGCAATACAAATGTTTTTATGTGTAATAGCCAGGGATGAAGAAATCAATTCAGAAAATAGAAATATGATTATAATATGAGAGCAATAAAAATAACAAATGATGTATAATAAGTGAAATAAATAACTACAAAAGTAATTCAGTTTTAGTAATGGATTGTAAATGCATGGACCAGAAGTTAGAAATATGTGAGCTCAATAAATATTGTAAGTACAATATTAGATTAAAGCAATCATGTAGTTGAAATAAGAATAGCAAACATGAAGTGTTTTTTAAGATAAACATTTTATTTAGAAAAGTTTTAAATTTACAGAAAAAATGTGAAAATAGTACTGAGAATTATCATATGCCCCAATGTTTCTTCTGTTATTGATATCTTATATTAGTAGGCTATATTTGTATAATTAAGTTATACTGATATCTCTTTAACTAAAGTCCATACTTTATTTAGATTTATTAGATTTAATAAGTACTTACCTAATATCCTTTTTTTTTTTTTCTGTTCCAGGATGCCATTCGCTATACCATATTAAATTGTGGTTCTTCTTGGCAGTGATTGTTTACAAAATTTTCTTTGTTTTTAATCTTGATTGCTTGGAGAAGTTCTAGTCAGACATTTTTTTATGATGCCCTTTGATTGAGAGTGTGTGATATTTTTCACATGATCTAACTGGATTTGTTTGTTTTGGGGAGGAAGACCACAGAGGCAAATCGTCACTTTCATCATATCATATCAAATGTACATATATCCGCATGACTTATCACTGTTGATGATCACCTAGCTGGTGTAATGTTGGTCCAACCTAAAGTTCTTCCACACTCATTTCTATGCTGTACTCTTTGGAAGAAGGTACAATTCAAACTGAAAAAAAAATGGGGAGTTACATGCACCACCTCATGAATAATTTGCATAAATTATTTTGAATTTCTTTGCATGAGAGACTTATTTCTTCTCACATTTATTTATTTATTCAATCATTTATCTTTGTGGATTACTGGATATTTAATTTCTATTTTGGGTTCTAACTCTACATTATTTATGTTGTTGAAAAAGTTGTTCTGGCTTTTTACATTTAGAGCTCTCTCAGTTTCTGTGTATCTTGTACAATATTTTTAGCACTTTTAAAAAATGTTCTAGGTCTATAAGGTACTCCAGGTTCATCTTGTATGTTTCCTGCCCCATTCCTGGAATCAGCCATTTATTCAACACATTCTGGTTTCTTTTAATGGAGAATGGTAGACACCAAGATCTGGGTGCTAGGTGTACTCATTACTGTTGTATTTTCAGGTCCTCTCAGCTGACTGAGAGAGGAAATATATGCTTGTATACTATCCTGTATATATTCACTTATCTTTAAATATCTCTATATGTAATAACTTGTATCTATATTGCATTAAACATGAGTTTATGCTGCTGTCGCCAGTTGTAATCCGATATTACATGGGTCACATGAGCCTCCTTCTCTTGCTCCACTGTAACCTCCTACTCTAGCAAAGAAAAACCTGGGTCCTACTATTTAACATCCATTTACATAATCATCAATTTTAGTAATATGATAGGGGAGATTAAAGTAGCCCATATCACCATGGAAACACCTTACCAAATGCATTGCAGTGTTTATGTACAGTTCATTTTGCCTTGAGATAGTGCTATAAATGTTGATTATTTTCAAAGTTAATTAAGTCTACATATTTCCCCCATTATTGAGTTTGTTTCATATATTTGTAATATTAGATTATCTTGCCACTTTCTTCATTCCACCCTGGGATTCTTCAAATTCCTGAATAAATTCTTAAATGTCCACACACTAAGGTCTATTTTTTGTGTTATTAAGTTCTATGCTTTTGCCAAATGCAGAGTATTGTGTATCACCAGTATAGCATCATAAAGAATAACTTTGCTGCCCTAAAAGAATCTGTGTTTTGTCTCTTCAGGTTTACCCTCTCCCCATTATCTGGCAACCACTCGTATTTTCCCTAACTATAGTCTTATATTTTCCAGAATGGCACATGATTAGAATCACACGGTATAAAGCCTTTTCAGCTTATGAAATATGTATTTAAGTTTCATCCATGCCCTTTCATGACCTAATATTCCATTTCTTTTTATCGTTAATAATAGTCCACTTCATGGATGTATTAGTGTATTTCTCAACTCACCTGTTGAACGATGCCTTGGTGGGCCCCAGCTTTTGGCAATTATGAGTAAACTACTATAAACATGTGAATGTTGGTTTTTATGTGGATTTCACTTTCCAAATCAGTTGGATAGATATCTAGGAATGCAATTAAGGTACCATATGATAAGATTATATTTAGCTTTGTAAAAAGCCTATCAAATTGCTTACCAAAGTGGCTGTATCTCTCATTCTGTATTTGCATTAGTAATAAAAGTTCCTGTGGCTTCAGTCCTTTCCAGCAACTGGTATTTTCTTTTTCTGTTGGATATTTGCCATCGTAATAGATGTGTAGTGTTATGTCTTTGTTAAAGTCTACACTGCACTGAATTGACATTTAAAGATGGTTCTTTCTGATGATAACTCAGAAAAAAAAAGAAAAGAATTGTAAAGAAAACGTCCATGCTTTTTAGAAAATGCATAAATAATCACGTACAGAATGTTGGTAAAAATAAGGACATTAAAGGTCAAACAGATCAATTCTCAGACAGAAATGAGAAATATGCTACTGGAAACCAAAAGAAAAGTGATCCTTTTGTACAATGGCAGATAACTTGGCTGAATTGTGTTCATATTCTAGTGTTTTGTAAAAGGTACAAATTAGGAAGGATGAAGTTGTGCATTTAGCCAAGTAGATTTTTTTTTTTTTTTTTTGAGTCGGAGTCTCACACAGTCACCCAGACTGGAGTGCAGTGGCCGCTCCCGGCCACCACAGCCTCGAACTGCTGGGCTCCGGCGATCCTTCTGCCTCAGCCTTCCAAGTAGCTGGAACTACAAGCGTGCGCTACCATGCCCGGCTGATTTTTTTTTTTTTTTTTTTTTTTTTTATTGTAGAGATGAGGTCTCACCAAGTTGCCCAGGCGGGTCTCGAACCCGTGGGCTCAGGCAATCCACTCACCACAGCCTCCCAAGGCGCGGGATCACAGGCTGAGCCACCGAGCCTGGCTGCTAAGTAGATTTTTAAGCAAACTCTTTTGGGAGTGGTTTTGTTGCTCTTATATTAAAATGCATGAAGAGAAAAATGATGTGAAGATGAAATTGCTAAACAAAAACGAACCAGAACTAGAAGATTTGGAAAATTCTCTGCCTATTCATATTGCAAAAAATGAGAAAGCATGTTTAGAAGAGAATAAGTGTGTGGCCAAGCAACCATTTGATGAGGAGGTTAGTAGGTATAGTAAGCACTGATCTAATTAACCATCTCAATAGATGCTAGATGGTATTCTTTAAGACAAGGGAAAAGTGACCAAAAATGGCAATACAGAGATCATTGGGCTGCTATTCCCACTACAGTCCCAGAGTGTGGAAGGGAAGAGTGGGGAGCTAATTTCTCTCTGGTGTAGGCAAGTCCTGAGGCAACAGCCCAGCTACTGTGTTGACTGTGCACAACTGAACGACCCAAAGTACATTTACTTAAAATCCATCTACTTACACAAGAGAGTTATAGAGTATTATCCCCTGCATTTTTAAGATATCTATGTCTATTGGACAAATCCTATTAAAAAGTAAACAGAAAAAGTGCATCTTGTATTTTTAGAAAAAAATAACTCAAATCTCCTTCCTTTCATACAAATTGCACCTAAGAATTGTCATTACCAACAATTTCCATGTTCTGTCATCTTATTTTTTCTTGATCTAACTCGAATCAGGTTTTGATTTTTGTCATTTTATTGAGATCACATTTATCACAACTTTATTTGGTCTTTAAATTATGAAATCCAATGGTCGATTCTCAGCCTCCATTTTATTTAGTATAAAAACAAAGATCTCTTAAATTCTTCAAAATTTTCATCATAGTATTTCTTGGGTAGTACACACTTTTGGAATTGTTTCTATTTAACTGAAAAATACTTTTTAGCCATTGTTGCCTGTTTCTGCTTAGAGTCTACAATATTAAACGCTGGAATGCCCTAGGGGTTAGCCATTGGACCTGTTTTCTATCATTATTCGTAAAGTTTTTTTTCTTTAAGTACCATCTATGTGCTTACAAATTTCAAGTGGGTCACTAGCTCTAACTAGCCCCCCAAACTCCAGCTTTCTCTGATGAATAGCATAATCACAATCTCCACTTAGATGTTTGCCAAATTTTTTACAATCGTATTCTATATGAAGTCTTTATAAAGAGAGATGTTAATTTAAGTAGGTTTATTTGATAATGTTAAATGACATGGGAAACATTGAAAATAAGACATGACATTAAACTCTCATTATGTTATATTTGTGTGTATATATGTCATTAGTACAAGTTTTCCAGAAATTGCCTAAAATCCCTAGATATTTGATATACTTTAATATAATGTTTCGGTCATAATTTCAACTATTATTTTAAACCTTATATATCACAGAAATAACCAGATTTCCTTTTCAATTGCATTATAATAAAATTTATTAGCCAAATTTTAAAATTTTGACTATCTGTAGTAGAAAGAGACAAGGAAAAATAAAATTGAAATAATGAAGTACATATCTGCTACACTGAATGCATTAATAAATGTAAATACTCAATTGTGATACATACAAAGAATCTCAAAGAATTACTTTGGTATCTTGAAATTTTTTTCTAGAAATGTAAAACCCACAAGTTTTTGACAAGCTATAATAGTAAAATGAATTATGTATAATGCATTTTAGCAACGATTATGTTATAGATATTGTTTTACTTCTATTAACTAATTTAATCTCTTCATAACTTATGAGACAAGTACTATTATTAAGTTCCCTTGACAGATGAGGAAACTGAGGCAAGAATTAGGTTACTTCTCATTCTAATTATTTACATAAATGACTTTTACATTGGCAAACATGAGTAATCTAAAACACATATAGGCAAGTGGAATTAATATAATAAGTTCAAAAGAAGCACATTAATATACTAGATAGTATAATCTAAAGAATACGCACTACATGTGGTTTATGAGTCTATTGTTGACCAGATAAATAGAATAAAGACAAACAAGTTATGTTATCTAATTCTCATTATTTCATCCTTGCAAATTATAGATGTTTCAGAGTGTTCTGTCATAACATAAGATTAGTTCTTCAATCTTGTCTGGTGTCAGCATTTTGTCAAAATATAATAACACAATGATGGTACTACACAATCATATATTAACAATCAGCAGATAATCATTTCAATTTATTGAGGTTTGATACTGTTTCACTTAGTAACAAAGACTATAGACTTTTACTGACAAAGTATAAAACACAGTCATCTGCCTTCCAAATGCATTGATCTATGTCATTATGCCCATAAAATTGAAAGTTAAATTGAAACTTTACTCTTAAAGGTAAACTTCAACATATACATTTTAAATCGCGCGCCTGTAGTTCCGGCTACTTGGAAGGCTGAGGTGAAAGGATTGCCAGAGCCCAGCAGGTCGAGGCTGTGGTGGCTGGGAGCATGCCACTGCACTCCAATCTGGGTGACAGAGTGAGACTCCAACTCAAAATAATAATAATAAAAATAAAATAAATAGATAGATAGATAGATAAAGAAGTATTTGTGAATTTATTGTTAAGCCTGAAGTTTGCATAAAAATTAGTGTTTTGGATTTCATTTGCATTCTAAGATGAGGTTATACAATCATGATATATCCCTATTATCCTGCAACGCTCTCTTGCAGGTAAGTATTGCCTTGTGGTTTTCCCTCTAAGTGACTGTTAACTTTGTTTATGATTCAGTGACTAACAGTCTGAGTCATAGCACCAAAGTAATGTTTAGAGTGACAATTGCCATTATAGAAATAATAGGGCTCTTGTTCCTCTTGCAACCAAGTAAGTGGTTGCTGCCTCCTCCCACTCTCATTATCCTGCTAACACTAGGAGAAATGTTGACTACCCACACGGCCAGACTTTGTAGGTCAAGGTTTTTAGGCAGTCTGCTCTTTCCACCTCTTCAATCACTTGGTGGATCTCAAGTGCTATGACATCTGAGCCAGAACAATGAGAATACAATGAATATATTAAATGAGTGCTGTGTCACATGTCATTGATAGCTATGTGTAATTTCAAGAATCTGTTCCTCCACCATATAGGTTTTTGTTTGCTTTTGGAGTTTAAATTCATTTTTTAAAAGTGATTGTTTCTCAAGTTCATCTTAACACTAATAAAAATAAAATTCCTTTAGTGATATTCTTTAATACTTTCATCGTCTTAAAAATCTTACTATGACTCTCAGCTGCCTCTGGTATTAAATAAAACCATACTATTATGGATTTAAAAGGTAGATTTCTATAATTCTCCCTAAACATGCTGTACCTACTACTCATTCATTAAAATTATTAACCATGTTTTAGAATCCTCACTGAACTACTTATAATCTATTATACGGCCCTCATCTAATTAAATCAGTGAACATTTTATCATCCATTTAACCTGATAACGTTGTCTTTTACCAACTTATATCACTCTTACATGAGTTAAAATTACCTCCATCAAATGCAGTCTTTAACTAATAAAACCTATTCCTTGTTGCCTATAAACCCAAGCAAGTGTTAAACATTATGATACAGGCATTTTATAAGGAGAAATTATATTTTTAGATATTAAGTTCTACAATATTTTTCTTTGTATTTTCATTTTCCTTCCTCTGATTTTAGCAAGAAGCTAGCTCTGTGTTCATGGCCTTAAGAAAATCTGAACGTATTGCAGGAAAAAAAGAATAAAACACTTCTATGCATAGTCTTTGTTTTCAGAGTTATAATTCTTAGTGCGGGAGCGAAAGTAGAAATAGAGATAAAGTAGAGAGAAAAAGGGTAACACAGCAGTAAATAAAAATACCCTGAAATTCAAAGAAAACCGCAGGTAATTGTGCCTCTTGTTTTACTCACATCATCAACTTTTCAAATCAGGGCTTCTGCTTCAGCTGCTCTTCCCCCTCTGCAACATTTGTGAAAGTTGCCTTTGAGAAGATAGCTTGGGAAGTGGTCACAGGCGATCATTCTTCACCTGTTCTTTATAAGTGCTTACTTACAGTCCTCTTGTGTTGCCTTGATTGTATTCCAGCAATCAATCCCACTGACATTCAATTTTTCAAGATCTGCTCTTTTCAAAGGTGACATATGCCAGAAGACTTTGGTGCCAAATGTGTACAGCATTTTAAAAAATCCAATGATTTTTTAAAAAATCACTGATTTTAAAACCATTGATTTTTAAAAATCTATAGTTTAAGTTCATGGACTGCCTATGTTCAGGTGTTTCCCTAAACTACCCAGGATGTTTAGTTTTGTGCATCTAGTTCCTTGTAGAATATTATGACTTCACCTTGGTTATTTCTGCTTACAGTCTTCAACACTTGTCTCAAATGTCACTGCTTTCTTGAAGATTTGTTTAATCCACTCCATTCTCCTCTTTGTGCTTCCAGAATAGCACCTCTTTTATAACACAATTTTTTTTACCATAGATTATAGATTTGTCTATAGTTGTTGACCTTTGGAAGATTTTATGCTATTTGTGAGTATGAGTCACTTTTTTCATTGATCGAACAAAGCCAGAAAGCTATCTTACATTTAGTGATTTAGAAAAACACATTTCCTCAGTGGTTGAATGAGTGTAAACAGTACATTTTCTTTTGCATTTCTTTTTGATTTTGCTGTTACTGGTGTTTTTCTCTCTCTAACTTTTTATTCTTAACTTTCTCGGCTACACATGCGGAAAATAAAGTGAGCGATAGGATTGTAACTAATAACTATGCCAGGAAAGTTTTCGAGTAAGTTTTGAAATAATCAATGGAATCATCAAAACATCCTAAAGTACATTTTAGAAACTTCTCATACATCTTCAATTTATCTTGAATATTTGTTCTAACACCAAGAAATAGGATGCGAAGTGAATTTTGTGTACTGTTTCTTTTTCTGTATTTTGTTAAAAGGCTGCTATTAAAATTATGCAGTTTATGGAAATATTTTGTATTGAATAAGTATTTCATTCTGCTACATTATGAATGTCATCATATTCTATTAACCATTTAGATTGTGTAGAAGTCAAGTGTTCTGAGTCCAACGTATTTATTAAGTATTTCAGATGCCATATTTTTGTGCAAAAAATATATTCAACTATTGGCCTCTGTAATTATTGTGAATATTTGAATAAATGACTGGAGAAAATGCTTGGACTTAAAAATATTCTATGGCATTTTAACACAACATTAAATCTATAACTACAGAAATGGGATTGGCTTTTTATTGATTGTGTAGTTGTTTCCAAGGCTCAACAAATCCTTTTCAACATTTATGAAAGTTTTTAATGAAAGAATAATGGTTAATTCACTTGGAGAGATGAGTAATTGTTTCTTTCCCAATCTACCTAAGTCTTTGGGCTATGGCTATACTATGTTTTCAATATACTTATATTTATTCCTTATAGTACCTATAAATACTATATTTATTCCTCATAATAAACCTAGAATATAGACATTATTATTAAATTGTTACATACTAGAAGACTTGGACAAATGAGTAAGACTTTCTAATTCGTACAACTGTAAAATCTCCAAAAATAGATTACTTTTACTTCTGAATACATTTGGTCTTTGGGACTTTGGATGAAGAACTGTGGAGCTGTATCTGAATTTACAGAGTACTTGCTTTATGCCAGACTGGAAACGAAGACTTGACCTAAGAATTTTTCTATGAATATCAAGCATTTTTATAACATCACAGCCTTATATTGATAAGTGCTTCAATTGATTATTATAGCCACCTAGACAACAGTTTCTGTGCCCCATATTCTGCTGTTTAGACAAAAGCACTATCAGTGCTGTTCTGGGTATTTAATGATGATTTACCTTTCACTCAAGGGAAAAGCATATCTTCAATAGGGGGAGAATGTTTTTATTTTAAAAGTAATAACGCATTATGATGGACTTGCACATTTTTTAATTCTCTAAAGATAATACATTTTCAGTTGGTTTTCTAAATTTTGACTAACTGAATCTGAAACATTAAATAATTTGTTATAAGACCCAGAGAATTATAGAAATTTTTTTCTAAAGTAGAAATACAGCCAAACATCTCTAAAACTACCTTTAAATGCCTTATATTTTTTGTGAAATTTCCAAACATATTTAATAAAATAAAATGGTTAGAATAATAAGGTCATGTAAGATACTACATTAACAGCTAGCCCTTCAAATTGGTTTCCAATATGATCCTGGTTTAAGTTTGCTTTTGTTGCTGTTGTTTTACTTGTTTTGTCTATTTTAGTCACTGGTAAGGGGATTCACTACTCTAAACTTCAGGTATGTGAGTTTCTTGTCAACCATGCCCTAGAAAGGAACACAATAAAGGGCTGAGGCAGAAAGCTACAATCTGAACAGCTGCTATCATTGTCCATGCAACTTTCTCATATATATCATTAGATATATCTTCATCTACTTTCCAGAGTACCTGTTGTTAGGAAAGTATTAGGAAAAAAAAAAGTTCTAGCCGGGCTCGGTGGCTCAGCCTGTAATCCCGCGCCTTTGGGAGGCTGAGATGAGTGGATTGCCTGAGCCCGCGGGTTCGAGACCCGCCTGGGCAAGCGAGACCTCATCTCTACAAT
>CAUYQG010086402.1:0-19978 GCA_963574415.1 Tarsius wallacei
GTGGTTTTGCCCGCGAAAATTTGGGATAAAGGGAACATGAAAGCTTCCATTAAATGGCTTCTGCTCAAATCCGTTTGAACAGTGGTCCATTCTTTTTCTTTCTCTCTCTTTCTCTCTCTTTCTCTCTCTCTCTGTGTCTATCTCTCCTGCAGAATCGGCTCCTGCACTAGACAGGAGTCTAATCCCTTTGTTCCCCAGGAATAATCGCCGACGCCACCACACCTTTCCAGGGACACCCTGAATCTCCACGTGGGGGCTGGCCCCCCACAATACCTGGCTAATTTTTTTGATTTGTTGTAGAAATGAGATCTCTCCAAGTTGCCCAGGCTGGTCTCAAACCCATGGGCTCAAGCAATCCTCTCATCTCAGCCTCCCAAAGTGCTGGGATTATAGGCATGAGTCACCGGTTCTAAATTTAAAATAATAATAACATTATTTTAGAGGAAAACTTGTAGTGAGCTATAAAGAGAAAAAAATTAGATCTCAGAAAAGACAATTAATAAACAAATGATGTGTTTTATTTTCAGATGAAAAGCTGTAATTACATAGTTACATTTTGAATAACTTCACATCTACATACATGCAAACATTTTCTGTTCTCTAAATGGAATAACTATAATCTCATTCCAAAAATAATCTACTTATTTTTCCATTTCCTTGATTCATAAAGACACTGCAGATGTTTCTGTGAGTTAGAAAACAAGCCATGATGTACCTCATTTATGAATGCTTACTTACAGTAGTTTTTTGTAGCCTGATAGTCATAAGTCATGGCATTATAAAATCATTAATTTGTTTTTATTTCCTACTCATTTTACTACTTAATAGATAATTCATTCTTGTAAATAACCAAGTGGTCACTTAGTATTCTATAGTTAAATCTAGAAGTAAATATTTCTTTCCTGCTCATATGAGTAGATAAAGTAAACCTAAAATACCTGCCTTCTGTCCAGTTGGGAAGAAAGCAGTGAGTACCTAGCCCAAGCAGATTTTGGTTCAAAGATATTTTTCTTAATAAAGTATAGTGCATAGAGAAGGGGTTGGCCATGATTTTGCTGGAGAGATTTGCCACCTTGTTCATTTAAGGGAAAGGCAGAGAAGTTTTATTAGAATTTCCTAGCAAAACAGCAGCACAAACCAAATAACATGTCTGATAACTTTAAATTATTCCCATGACCATGGAAAAAAATTTAATAAAGTAATAATTCTCTTTTGGAACAATTAAAAATTATGACTGCTCCCTTCTCCTTAGGCACATGTAATCCACCAATATTTCTAAAGAATATATTCTGAGTCAATCACTTTCAAAAATTAAAATATAGACACATACCTACATTCCATTGACTGCTCAATAAAGTTATGCCATCTTAATTATTAATAAAGGCCTAACAGATGTTATCTAACTAGGAGACTAATATTCTATGATCATCTCTACTAGACTTTGCTGCTTTTCTTCTGTCTTTTTGTGTTTCTTCATACTACATGACCTGGAGTCAGTTCAAATCTGGCATCCAGTTATTATCAATTTAATTTCATTTATTGAAGATTTTTGCACAATTGCAATATGAAGCCTTTGAGAAAATGACAAACATTCTTGAATAGTTTAGTCTACTAAAAATAAAGCCTGTTTATAAAATGTTGTCATGTTTGCTTTGTTGCATTTATATCCATGATATCCCATTTGCAACTTAAGATATGTAAGATGTTAAGAAATTATTGTAACTGTTGACCAAATAAATGAACTGCCATTAGGAGAAGGCAATTGTTTGGTTGTCTCTGCTCAACAAAATGGAAACACTCTTAGGAGTGCTCACCTGGATAAAGTTTGTCTTTAGCATATACCTAATGATCACATCTGAAAATATACTGTGCCCAATTAAATAATTTCTAAATAAATTGAACTCCAATTGCTAATAGTCTCAATTTAAGTATTTACAGTTAATATTTAGAAAGTCTCCTCTGTATCGCCACATTATCTAGAATAATGCCTTATAAAAAACATTAGACAAAAAGAAACATTTCATGAACAATAACTACTTTTTCCTAAAAATGATAGCAAAATCTTGGTCTCCAAGGTGCTAGACCTTCAACTGTCATTCAGATTGGGACATCATTATAAAAATAGTGATTGCAGCTAATTATGTTTTTTTTTTTTTTCTCCCCCAGGCTGCTCACCATCAACTGTTATATGGGTCAATTTCTCAAAAAGGTTTGTGATCCTTGAGGAATAATTCAAAAAACAATTGAACTTTAAATATTCTTCAGTAGCTCCCTTCTATCACAATAGCAAAAGTTCAAGTAAAATCATCTTTTGGCATCTAAAATCATATAAATCTTTCAGTGATGAGAGGAATGTGAGACATTTGGACATAGATAATCATGTTCTGTTCTCTGTAATGGTGAGAACTTATCAATATATTTGAAGTGAGGACCACTAGTAGTGACTGGGAAAGCTGCTGTCTGTGAGAGCTTACATTTGCTTTTTTTTCATAAGTCTGCATGAAAGGTGGAGTTTTTTTTTTTTTTTAATCTATGTGTTATGCTAGCTTAGTGTTACGTGACCTCATATTCTCTAAGAGCTTTGCCCATCCTAGGGGGTCTCAATAAAATTTAGAGGCTGCCAATGATTAAAAACTTTCTGTAGAGTATACTTTCAAAGCATATATCAAAACATATCAATTAAAATCAGAATACTTTTGTCTTTATTATTTTATTCTTCTGTTTTGCAACCATAAAAGTTGGTTTACTAGAAGTAATAATATAGACACGTGAAAGTAAACAAAGAACCTTACTTAGTGGAAATATCTTGGGAAAAATCTAAAGCCTCCAAATCTCAGTTTACTGAGCTAAGTTGTGAGTTGGATTTCGAAAATTGCAATATTAGATATGATTATACTTTTTGGCCAAGGATGACACAGTTTCATGAAGGACCCTGGAACTGTGATAAAGGGTGGGTGTCTTAGTTCATTTTGTACTCTTATAACAGAATACCACAGACTGGGTAATTTATAAAGAACAAAAAATTTTATTTTCTCAAAGTTCTGGAGGCAGGGAAGTTAAGATTAAGGCTCCAGAATCATGTGTGGATCTTTTTCTCTTTTTTTTCCAAATTTTATTTTATATTTTATTTTAAAGATGTGTATACAGGATTAGGTATACAAGTGGACATCATACAGGTAATGTTTGGGCTGCCCTTTGGCCTCCACTTTACCTTGTTTGAGATCAGGTACATTCATTGACATTGTGTCCCCACCCCCACCCCAGCTGTATCCTGCTACTGCCAATCACTTTCTTATACTAGTATGGTAAATGTTCAGGGCCCACTTATGAGTGAGAACATATGGTACTCTGTTCTTTGTTTCTGTGGTAGATCACTGAGTATGATAGACTCTAAATCCATCCAGTTGCTACAAAGTCCATATGTTTGTCCTTATTTATGGCTGCATAATATTCCATCATGTATATGTACCACATTTTTTTTATCCAGTCCAGTTTTGAAGGGCAGCATTGTTGGTTCCATGTTTTTGCTATTGTGAACAGTGCTGCAATAAACAGCACAGAAACAAAAAATAGTACCATATGTGCAGATATCCTTTTTGTAGAATGATTTGAGTTGCTCCAAGTATATTCCCAGTAGGGGCATTGCTGGGTCATTTGGAAGGTCAATTTCTAGTTCTTTTAGAAATTGCCACACTGTTTTCCAAAGACATTGAACTAGTTTGCATTCCTACCAGAAGTGTAGAAGCATTTTTTTTCTTCATCCTTGCCAGCATCTGTTGTTGTTTGTTTTTATTAACAATGGCCACTCTTACTGGGGTTAGGTGGTATCTCAATGTGGTTGTGATTTGCATTTCTCTGACTAGTGAGGCTGAACAAATTATCATGTGTCTGTTGACTGCCCGTGTATAATCTTTTGAGAAGTGTCTATTCATGACTTTTGCCCATTTTTTAATGGGGTTGTTTGTTTTTTTCATTTCAGCATCTTTGTGTTCCTTGTGGATCCTGGATGTTAGGCCTTAGTCAGATATGCAGCTGGCAAATATTTTTTCCCTTTCTGTGG
This sequence comes from Tarsius wallacei, assembly GCA_963574415.1. Taxonomy (NCBI): domain Eukaryota; kingdom Metazoa; phylum Chordata; class Mammalia; order Primates; family Tarsiidae; genus Tarsius; species Tarsius wallacei. The sequence goes on from CAUYQG010086402.1 coordinate 4,061, forward strand.
GCTTTCTCCTGGCTCTCTTGATGGTTTCTTTTGCTTTGCAGAAGCTTTCAGTTTAACGAGGTCCCACTTTGTCAGTCTTATCTCTTAAGACATTTGGGGTTTTGATTAGGAATTGATTGCCTACTACTATTTCTGTAAGGGTGTCTCCTGTGTTTTCTGAGATTCTTATAGTTTGAGGTTTTATGTTTAGGTCTTTGATCCATTTAGAGTTGATTTTTGTGTATGGTATGTAGGGGTCCTGTTTCAGCCTTCTGCATGTGGTCAGCTAGTTTTTCCAGCACCATTTACTGAATAGATTATCCTCTTCACAGTGGTTGTTGGTGGAGGCTTTGTTGAAGATGAGTTTGTTGAGAAATTGAGATTTTGCTTCCAGAAACTCTCTCTTATTCCATTGGTCCATAAGCCCGTTCTTATACCAGTACCAGGCTGTTCTAATTATTGTAGCCTGACGTGTGATACCTTTCACTTCATTTATTTTGCTAAGGATTGTTTTGGCTATTATTGGTCATTTATGCTTCCATATGAATTTCTGTATTGTCATTTCCATGTCTGAGAAGAATGATGTTGGTAATTTAATGGGTGTTGCATTGAATCTGTATATTGCCATTGGTAGGATGTACATCGTAACAATGTTGATTCTTCCTATCCATGAGCATGGAATATTTTTCCATTTGTTTGTGTCTTCATGGATTTCTTTGAGCAGTGTTTTGTAGTTTTCATTGTAAATGTCTTTCATTTCTTTGGTTAGTAAGATGCCGACGTATATCTCTCTTTTTCTTTTCAATCCCATTCTGAATGGGATTGTGTTTTTTTATTTGTTTCTCTGACTGTTCGTTGTTGGTGTATATGAATGAAACTGTCTTTTGCACATTTCTTTTGTACCCTGAGACTTTGACAAAGTCCTTTATCAGTGAAAGGAGGTCTTTGACAGATTCTCTTGGATCCTTGAGGTATAGGATCATGTTGTCAGCAAAGAGAGATAACTTAAATTCCACTTTTCCTATTTGGATACCACCAATTTCCTTCTTTTGTCTAATTGCTGCAGCTAGAACTTCCAAAACAAGGTTGAATAGGAGAGTTGAGAGTGGGCAGCATTGTCTTGCTTCAGTTTTTAGGGGAAATATTTCCAGTTTCTGTCCATTTAGGAATATGCTGTCTGTGGGTTTATCATAGTTGGTGCTTCCTATTTTGAGATATGTTCCCTCTATGCCTAGATGTTTGAGGATTTTTATCAAGAAGGGATGCTGGATTTTATTAAAAGACTTTTCAGCATCTAATGATATAATCATGTGGTTCTTGTTTTTACATCTGTTGATGTATGTAATTACATTTATGGTCTTACAGAAGTTGAATCAGCTCTGCCTTCTGAGGATAAAGCCTACTTCTTTATGGTGGATGATTTTTGAGATGTGTTGTTGGATACAATTTGCTAAAATCTTATTGAGTATATTTGCATCTATTTTCATTAGGGATATTGGCCTGTAGTTCTCTTTTTTTGTTGAATCTTTACCCTGTTTGGGTATCAGTGTGATGTTAGTTTCCTAAAATAACTTGGGGAGAATTTCGTCTTTCTCAATTGCCTGGAATACTTTCAGTAGGATTGGTATCAGATGCTCCTCGTGTGTTTTGTAGAATTCTGCTGGAAAGCTGTCTAGTTGAGGGTTTTTTTCTCTAGGAAGTTTTCTTATGAGGGAGTCAATTTCCTGGGTTGTTATTGGATATTTAGTTTCTCAGTGTCTTCCTGTTCAACTTGGGAGATTGTGGATGTCAGAAAGTCCTCCATTTCATTTAGGTTATCAAGTTTGTGACCATACAGGTATGCAGAGTAATATCTGATAATCTTTTTATTACTTCAGGGTCAGTTGTGGTTTGATCTTTTGCGTTTCTCATTGTGTTTATTTATTTATTTATTTTTTCTCTTTTTCTTTGTCATTCTGTCTAGGAGTCCATCCATCTTGTTTATTCTTTGAAAGAACCAGCTTTTTGTTTTGTTGATTTTTTCTATGATATTTTTGTCTTCTATGTCTCGTATTTGACTTTTACCTTGGTGATCTAGATTCTTCTTCTAAAATTAGGGTTTTGGTGGTCTTGTCTTTTCAGTCCTCTTTGGCACTTTGTTAGATTGCTAACTTGGTATCTTTCCTTTTCTTCATGTGTGTTCGTAGTGATTTAAATTTCCCGTTTAGAACTGTTTTCATGGCATCTGAGAGATATTGGTAAGTGGTTTCTTCATTTCCATTTGTTTCCAGGAATTTTTCAATTTCTGTTTTGATTTTTATGGTGACCCTGTAGTCCTTCAGCATCATACTGTGTCGTGTCCATGTCTTTTTGGGTTTGGGGGGAATTTTGCTGGTGGTGATATTTATTTTAATTCCACTGTGGTCTGAGAAGGTGCATGGCAGTATTTTAATCTTGTGAAATTTGTTTATGCTTGATTTATGGCCACGGATGTGATTGATCTTGGCGTATATTCCATGTGGTAATGAGTAGGATGTATATTCTGAGGTTGTTGAGTGAAGTGCTCTGTAGGTACTATTAAGTTCATTTGGCCAAGTTTCAAGTTGAGGTTCTAGATCTCTTTGTTGATTTTTTGCCTCGATGATCTAACATTGTTAATGAGGCATTTAAATCCCCAGCTATAATAGTGTTAGAGTTATTATCTTTTTGTAGTTTACTTAGTAGTTGCTTTATAAATGCTGGTGCTCTTGGGTGCATATATGTTTAGGATGAATATTTCTTTTTTTTTTTTTTTTTTTGAGTTGGAGTCTCATTCTGTTGCCCAGACTTGGAGTGCAGTTGCTGCTCCCGGCCACCACAGCCTCGACCTGCTGGGCTCCGGCGATCCTTCCGCCACAGCCTTCCAAGTAGTTGGAATTACAGGCGTGCGCTACCACACCCAGCTATTTTTTTGATTTATTGTAGAGATGAGGTCTCACCAAGTTACCCAGGTGGGTCTCGAACCCGTGGACTCAGGCAATCCACTCATCTCAGCCTCCCAAGGTGCAGGATTACGGACTGAGCCACCGAGCCCAGCAGGATGAATATTTCTTGTTGATCGATTGAGACTTTTATCATTGTGTAGTGACCTTCTGTATCTTTTAAAATTTTTGATAGCTTATAGGTTGTTTTGTATGATATTAAGGTAACAACTCCTACCTTCTTTTGTGATCCATTCACCTGGAAATCTGTTTTCCATCCTCTAACTTTGAGTCTGTGTGCATCCCTTGTGGTAAGATGAATTTCCTGGATGCAGCAAATTGTTGGATCATGGTTTTTTTTGTTGTTGTTGTTTTGTTTTTATCCAGTTTGCCTTTCTGTGTCTTTTCGGTGGTGCATTTAGTTCAGTCATATTCAGGTTGATTATTGAAATGCGATTGTTTGTCCCTATCAAGAGGTTCTTATAAAGTTTTTTTGTTTGCTTGTTTTCTTTTTACTTTCGGTTTGATGTATGTGTGTGCTTTCAAGTTTGCAGTCACAATTTATTCTCTGTTTGTTCTGTGTTCTCCTGTTCTTTTAGGAAGTGCATGGTCATTCTTTTATTTTTCTTTCTTCTATGCCTAATACTTTTAAGCATCTCCTGTAGAGCTAGTCTGGAAACTGCATCATCTCTTAGGAGTTTTTTGCTTGGGAAGGATTTTAATTCTCCATTGCTGATGAAGCTGAGCTTGGCTGGGTAGGAACTTTTTGGTTGAAATTTTTTATCTTTGAGGACTTTGAATGTTGGTCTCCAGTCCCTTCTAGTGCTTCTATCAATTGATTTGCTGCTATTCTGATTGATTTTTCCTGGTAGGTAGTCTGAACTTTCTCTCTTGCCTTTAGGATTTTATTTTGTACCTACTTTGTGTAGGTGAATTACCATGTATCTAGGGGTTGGTTTTCCTATTTGATGTCTTGCAGGGTTTCATGTATCTCCTGTCTTTGGATGGTCACATTTCTCGTGAAATGGGGAAAGTTTTCTTGAATAACCTCCTGGAATACTTGCTCCAAGATGTTCTCCATTTTTCTTTCTTCTTTTGGGATTCCAATCAGGCATAGGCTTGGCTTCTTGATATAGTTGCACATCTCTTAGATACTTTGTTCTTTCTGAGTTTTCTTTCTACGTTTTTTCAGATTGAGTTAATTCCATGTTTTGGTCTTCAATTTCCGAGATTCTTTCTTCTGCTTGATTAATTTTGCTTTCCATGCTTGTCATGTTATTTATTTCTTGGATGAAATTTTTTATGGCCAAAGTCTCTGTTAAAAGTTCTTTCAGTGTTGCATCTTGTCTTTCTTGAGTCTTATTTGTGCTTTTCATCCATTTCCTAATGTCTGTTATAGTCTGGGGCCAGTCATTGGTGACTTCCATTGTTTGGGCTCTGAGGTCTAATTTTTTTCAGGCATTTTCTCGTTGTTACACTGGGTATTATCTGCATTCTACTGACTTTTCCTCATGTGACAGATCTCTTTCTTTTTCTCTTTAGTTCCATTTTCAGTGGCAGTGGAAGAGGTTTTTACTTCTGATGCTTGCTCAGCCCTCTATTCTTCCCTGATCAGGGCTATGAATTTGTTCTTTTTCTAAACAAGGCTGTGGGTGGGAAACTTTGCTGTCTCTTTTAGTTCTGAGAGTCAAATAAGGTGGAGGATGAGAAACTTGGATTCAGAAACTACTTACAAATTACAATGTTCACTGGTTGTGGTATGGGTTCCCTGAGACCCATTACCCACTACCACTCTATAGATGCTGCAATGTGTATGTTTGTGTATCCTCAAGTCCTAGATACAGTAACAGTAAGGAGGAGAACAGAGAAAAGTAGAATGAAATAAGATGGACAAAACACACACACACACAGAAACAAAAACAGAAACCAAAGCAAAAAACAACACACACATACACACACCCACACAAACAAAAACCAAAACAAACTGGAAAAAAAGAACACAGTAAAACAAAACAAGTTAGGAAAACTAAGCATACACACACACACACACACACACATGCCCAACACAAAATGAAAAGAGAAGAAAAAAGAAAATAGAAAAAAAGGAATTCAAATTGACCCCTCACACATTTACAGATACATTAAATTAAAAGAAGAGAACAAAAAAACAAATACAAACAAAAAAACTTTGAAAGATGGAGACTCAGTCATTCATGTACATACATAAACAGAAAAAAAAAGAAAGGAAAAAGAGAAAAAGAAAATAAAAAGTGAAGGGAATGCACATTTAAACCTCACATACACACTCATGAACAAAGGAAAAAGAAAAAAAAAAGAAAAAAGCAAAAACAAACAGTAACAAAAAAAAAAACAAAAAGCAACCTGCCTTCTTGCGGCAGGTTCTGTAATTGTTCCTCTCAGCTGCTCACAGGTAAGCCCCTCTACTTTCTTGTGTTGAGCTGTGGCCACATTCACAATCTTCACACTGGCTGGCTGGAGGAAGGAGGATGAGGTGGTGAGAGTGGGTGGGGCTTCAGTCCTTCCCTACCACTCTCATATGATCTGTTGGATACTCACCGATGGGGAGGTGTGGGATTGTCTCTTCCCCAGGTACTGGTGTGGGGTTGCCACAGCCAGGCATATCCTGGAGTAGAGTTCTCCTATTGTGTCTGAAGTCCAGACTTCACCTGGGTTTGTCCTTCTCAGTCATGCCCCAGCCATGTGGGTCTGCCATTCAGAGGATTACTGGGGAGGAGGGGGTTGGGTCAGCCCAGGATGCATTGCTGACCTCTTCAGGGGTCTTCTTCATCCATTTATGGTCATATCCTTTGTCCCATGGCTGAATCAGGAAGGGGAGGAGAGTTGAACTTTTAGAATAGTTCCTTTGAGTCATGATCAACCCCTTAGTAGTTAATCTGCCAGTCACAGAGATTGGGGCTGTTGCTCTGTGGTGAGCAAATTGGAGCACAGTTTTCAAAATGGTGGCAGGGTGCCTCTTTCATCTTCTCCAGTGGGGCTCTGCTTCTGGGCTTTCTCACTGTGCTCCCTCTGCAACCCTTGTTTCTATTGTCCAGCCACAGAGCCTGGAGTTGATAGTCATTCCTGGCAGCTTCTACCCAGGAAGGACTTCACTGTATTTTAAAAAATGGCACTTGGCTTCCATACCCTAGGAAGAGTTAGGGTCCAAGCAGAGTAGTTGTGGCACCAGCCACTTCTCCAGAAGAGCCCTGTCCACTTGCCCCTGAGTGCCCACTCAGTCAGTCACTCACACACCCACTTACTCACAGGCATGTATGCAATATTTTCCACATGTGCACTCACCCACTCACACTGGCACTACCATTGTCTGGCTTCACCATCATCTTCCTCTCTTCCCCAGACCTTTTTCTTGCATCCCCTTATGGTGGAAGGCAAGAAGTTGCAAAAGGTCAAGAAAAAAAAGGGAATGAATTTGAACTTTAATAAGGAACCCACTCCCATGATAATGGCATTCATTCTTTCATGAAGAAGGATCCCTCATGGCCTAAGCACCTCTTAAAGGTCCCACTTCTCAATACTGTTAAAATGACAGATTTTAACATGAGCTTTACAGGAAATTTTCAAATCATAGCAGTGGCTTTTCTTCATCTTTTCTTCTTTCCCCACAAAATAGCAGATCTGCTCTCATTTGATAGAAACACAATTTTATGGAAAGGATCTCAAAAGAGCCTTTATTTCTGCCACAAATACCATGTAAAGTGCTGCCACCTTCCCTGTCTTATTTGTGGCAAGCACATGGTAGTGTGAACTGTTTTCTGGCATCATTGCAAATCTGTGCTGAGTTCCTAATAATGTGGAGCAATATATTGAGTGACCTCTATCAAGAGAGTAATTAAAGACACTCTTCTTCATCCCAAGTAGTAAGTGGGATTAATAAGACTATTAGATCTTAAATTCAGTTTCTTGGTTCAGTCACTCAAATGGAAGAATTTAGCCCATAGGCCAGATTTTCCAGCAAAGGCCTTAGCAGCTTGTCTTGTAATAAACTGAACAGAGCTACAGCTCTTGCACTTTTCTTACGCTGCCATGTTTTCTTAACCACTAAGTATAGTGTTAAAGGAACAATTATTTATAAGCATTAGTTCTTCACTGGTCAAATTTGAGGGCAAACTTATGCTATTAGCCACCTGCATCCTAGTTCTGTGATGACAGCTGGCCAATAATCTCACTAGGCAGTTTTGTTTGTGCTGCTTTCATTAACCAGCTACTTACCTAGTATTAGAGCTCCAGGCCTTGACCAAACAGAACTTTCTGCTACATGCTACTTACTTTTATAATGAACTTCTCACTTTAGCATACAGCGGCAACTACATTCACAAGTGTTTTCCTGCTTATATATAATAAGATATAGCCCCACAGAATTACTGATAAAGTAGTCTTATGAAATGGAATGAGTAGCTGCACAAAAATCTGAGAGGTATAATAGAAACTTCAGAAAACTGAAGACTATTAGAGCAGGGTTATATCTCCAAATATGTTTTATGAGGAGAGGAAGCATGGCTAATAAACATAGCTAAGTCTCATAACATACTAGGTGTGTGCTAAGCACCTTTAGTACAATATTCCAATTAATCCTTACACTAGACCAATAAGGTAAGTGCTATTGTCATCCGCATTCTATAAATGAAAATCCTGAGACTTAGTAAATCAAATTATGCACTTTGATCTTGCTAGGACTTTGGTTTTGGTCTTGTTGATTCTGAAATTTCCGCCTATAATTTCTAAACACTGTTTTTCTTCTACTTTGGATTTCCTCATAGCACATGACCTGGAGCCAGTTAATATCGGGCATTCAGTTACTACCAAGTGAATTTCATTATGAGAAAATTATAAAGGATTTGTGATCATTTTTTTCATCTACTGAAGAGAAGGAGTGCTCTTAACGTGTTTTCATAGGCATCTTGTTCTGTTGCAATGATTTCTCATTTACTTCTAAAGAAATGTAACATATTAAGACATTTTGGTAACTTCTTCATCTTTCTAAGTTGGTTTCATGCCAATGGTTTTTAAATAGTTATCAGTTTAATGCCTAGCTTATTCTCCATTTCCATCGCAGACAGAACAAGAGAAAACACTTAAATCTTCACTATGAGATATTTAGATTACATGTAAGAAAAATTTTTTTGAAACTAAGAAGGCTAAGAAGCTAAGTGGTGAACTGAAAGTGATGATGCTGTAAGTCTTCAACAAGAGTCTTCCGTATAAATTCTGTGTATCAAGCAAAATGTGGGCAACCTAACATTAAAGATTTCTATTGGTTTCCTGGCTCTTAGATTTTGTCTGCCCACATATCTCAGATGGGACCTTGAAGAAAATAATTTAATAGCTCACTAATATTTATACATACCTAGTTTGTACCAAGCATACATTCAGCAAAAGGTAGGCTATGATAAACAAGATGGACATAGATCCTGCCATCACAAACCTTATAGTAGAGCTCTGGTGCAAAATTATCTTTTCATCAAATTTTGAGATAATTGAAAATATTTTATTTTAAAAAACTCAAGTTATGTACTAATTAAATAAGTCTTCAACATATTTTTCATTACAAATAAAGGGGCTTCCATGTCAATTCAAAATAAACTTCACCACCACATTGTGGTATCAAACATCATATAATTCATGTTTGGAAATCTTTTCAGTTCTGACTTTATAAATGTAAAATGCTATTTATGTTGGCATGAGTAGAAAGGGCATAGTCCATGTCAAAGTAAACTTGCCCCTGGCACATTGTGCAAGGCAAAGTCTTATTGCATAAGAGGATATCATTTCAGAAGGATGCCCTCTGTATAATGTAATCAATATTGTTTAATTAAAGGATGATACTATTGATTCTAATTAACCAAAATTGCTTACCTCATTAGATTGTAGTTCACATGTGTTCTGAGAGACAGAATGATTTAGTGATTGTAATCCTACTTTCAGTATATGGGTTAGAGATGCCTATTTAAAAAATGCTAACTCTGGCATTCTGGTTGTGAGTTGCCTTGGTGTTTGTGATGAATGAACAATTCTGTGTGTATAAACATAATTTTAAAATAATACATTGTGTAAGCATGCATTCTAAATATGCAAACATGGGATTTTGGAGAATTGGTTTATTAAAGGCTGAAATCATTCTATTACTAAAAAATTGGTGCCACCATCAATGCTAAATTCTAATATAGTTTTAAGTTAATGTTTTTCATTTTAAATGATATGTCAAAAGCCCTGTATATATTTCTGTGGCTTGACATTTGTTAAGCATAGGATCTTAGATGTGTATTGGATTTAATTTGTCTATTGCAGGAGTTATATTTAGGGATATGTTTAGGTAATAAACACAAAGGTTTTTTTTTACTTTCAATCATTTAGGTAAGGATTGATTATCATGATTAGGTGCTGGTAATAAAAAGCAATATTGTATTTCTATTGATCATGTAAAGATTGTGCAAAAAGGCTTTCCTGAGTTTGTGAGAAAGTGAAAATGAGGGAAAAAGGAAATATAAATATGAACTGAACATTCACTTACTACAAGGAATGGTAATTAGCATTTTGTGATTATGATCTCATTTAATCCTCATGAAATTTGGAAGTATAATGTAGAATAAACCCCATTTTGTGTATATAAAAGCTCAGATTCAGGGTTGAAGCTTAAGCGGCTTGTTCCAAATTGTACAGATATTAAATTGCGACTTGAAACCATATTTTTTTGGCACTGAACAACCTTTTTTCTTTTTATTTTATGACATTGGCATTAAAAGCAAGCTTCAAATCAAAGTGTATATTATTTTTGCATCTAGCTAAAAAAAAAAAAGGGAAAAGCAATTGGCACTAGAAATATCCTGTACAGTACATGAAAATACACTTAAGCTATTTTAGCTAAAATAAGAAACTAGACATAAATGCCTATTATTACCATTAATAACTAGCATTTATTTAAAAAAAATGCTAAGCCCTTTTCAAAATGTTTTATGTATTTTAATGCATTTATTCTTCATAGAGATATTATAAAGTAGTTATCATTTTCACGACTTTAAGGAAGAAAAAACTGAGAAAGGGTAAAGTGATCTCTTTTAACTGACTATGTCTACAAAATTCAAGAAATTCTAGTTTAGAGTTTTTTGAATTAACAAATAAATAAATTTCCAATGTGAATGGACACATTATATACAAAATCAGAGTTGAATATATATGTATATATATTCAACTTTGATTTTTTTGTTAAAGTAAAAACTGAGAAAATAGGAAAATAGATGTGAAGAAAAATGTATTCACAGCAGTGACAAAGACTACACACATTTTATAATAAGTGAAATCAGAAAGATATATAAAAAAATAAACAATTATATTTAAACCGATATAAAATGACTTATGTTATTGGATGGGAATATTTAAATTTTTAATCTATCAAAATCAATATATAAATTTAGTTAACTGCCAATAAAATAAAACAAGACATTCTAAGAAGTATTATCTTTGAAATACATAGAGCAATTTTAAATTTATGTAAAAGAATAAATGCTAAAGAAGAACCAAGAAGTGTATAAAAAGCAGAAAAAAGAAATGGGAAAGGGACTTGCTTTGCCCAATATTAAAATTTTTAATAAATATGCCAAAATTATATTAATAATGAATAGGTATGGGGATCAGCAGAAAGCAACAACAATGGAGGAACAACAAAATAAAAAATAATACAACACAATAGGAACTGCAAAAATTATTTTGATATATTTGATTATTGAATATATGATTAAAATAATATTTCAACTTAATAGAAAAATGGTGACTTGAAAAATAAATGATCTTCTATCAGAAGAAAATACAATTATGTTCCTATTCCACTCTATGTAGAAACCCAAATTATCCTAGTATATATATATTCTAAATTTTCTTTCTTAACTAAGCAGGGTCTCCAGAATCTGTAATAAAAATATGCAGATTTGATAGTATAAAATTAAATCTTTGAATGACAAAAGATACCATAAACAAAATTAATAAGACATGGTTTGGAAACCATTTTGCAACATAGATGGCACATTAAAAACAAAATCTATATTGCAGATAAATCTATAACAAATTAATTAGATGGCAAATAACTCACAAAAATAGCCTAAGGTTTTAATAGACAATTCAAAGAGACAAAATTAAATGACTATATATGTTGTGTGTGTATATATATGTGTGTGTGTGTGTGTGCGTGTGTGTGTGTGTGTATGTAGGTTCACATAAGCTGGGGTTCAGTGTTATAAAAATTTATGCAATAAAAGAACAACCAAAAATAATATCCCTCTGACATACATGGACTTTTCAAAATGTGCAAGTTTCAATTTTCTTTTTTTTTACTTATAAAAGAAATTTATTTAAAAAATATTTTACTAATGTTTTTTAAATTGACATATAATTGTATAGATTTGTGGGTACAATGATGTTTTGATAGAGATATAATATGGAATTATTTATCTAGCTAATTAATATATCTATCACCTTACTTATAACTTTTATGGTAAAACACTTGAAATACAATCTTTGAGTTATTTTAAAATAAACTATACATTATTATTGACTATCATCTCCATGTCATGCAATAGATATCAAAACGTATTCCTTCTGTCTGAAACATTGTACTCTCTGATCAACTTTTTATTCCCTCTTTCCCTACCCCTCAACCTCTGGTAACCATCATTCTTCTCTCTCCTGCTAAGAGCTTAACATTTTATAATTCAACATATGAGAACATGGAGCATTTATTTTCCTGTACCTGTCTTATTTCACTTAGCATAATTTCCTCTGGATTAATCTGTCATGTTGCAAATGACAGAATTTCCTTCTCTTTAAGTCTGAATATTATTCCATTGTGTATATATACAACATTTTTCATACCCATTGATTTATTGACACATACTTAAGGTGATTCCAAATCTTGGTTATTGAAAATAATGCTGCAATAAGCTTGGAAATACAGATATCCCTTTGATATTGATTTTAATTCCTTTGGATATGTACCCAGAAGTAAAATTACTGGATCATATGGTAGTTCCATTTTTCATTTTTCAAGGAACCTTTACACCATTATTCATAATGACTCTACTATTTCGCAGCCCTACCAACAATGTACAAGAATTCCCTTTACTCTGCAATCTCATCAACACTTACCTTTCATCTTTTTTTTGATAAAAAGCCATTTTAACAGATGTGAGATATATTGTGGCTATAATTTGTATTTTCTTAATGATTCACAATGCTGAACATTTTAATGTACTTATTGGCCATTTGTATGTCTTACTTTGAGAAGTGTGGGTCTATTTCAGGTTCTTTGCCCAATTTTATATTGGATTATTTTTCTTCTTGTTATTCAGTTGTTTGAGTCCCTTATCTATTTTAGATATTAACCCTTTTTTAGATTTATGGTTTACAAATGATTTATCTCGTTCTTTAAAAAGTGATCTCTTTTTAACTGCTTTCTTTGGGATACAGAAGGTTTTTTTTTTGATGCTAACCCACTTGTCTATTTTTGCTTTTTTTTTTTTTTTTTTTTTTTGGAGTTGGAGTCTCACTCTGTCGCCCAGACTGGAGTGCAGTGGCCGATCCCGGCCACCGCAGCCTCGATCTGCTGGGCTCCGGCGATCCTTCCGCCTCAGCCTTCCAAGTGGCTGGAACTACAGGCGCGCGCTGCCACGCCCGGCTAACTTTTTTATTTATTGTAGAGATGAGGTCTTACTTGCCCAGGCGGGTCTCGAGCCCGCGGGCTCAGGCAATCCACTCACCTCAGCCTCCCAAAGGTGCGGGATTACAGGCTGAGCCACCGAGCTCGGCTATTTTTGCTTTTGTTGCCTATGATTTGGGGTGTGATTTGCCTGTTATTTCCAAAAATTGTCGAAACCAGTGCCATAGAGTTTTTCCCTTTAGTGTTCTTTTAGTAGTTTTACAGTTTTAGGATTTATATTTAAACCTTTAATCCATTCAGAGTTGATTTTTGAATATGGTATGAGATAAAGGTTCAATTTTATTCTTCTAAATGTGAATAGACAATTTTCCCAACATCATTTTTTGAAGAGAACATTTTTCCTCATTGTGTGTTCTTGATACCTTTGTCAAAAATCAGTTGGCTGTAAGTGTGTGGGTTTATTTCTGGACTTTCTATTCTGCTTTATTTGTCAATGTGTCTGGTTTTATGCCAGTATCATGCTGTTTTTATTACAATTGTTTTATAATCTGTTTTGAAATCAGGGAGAGTGATGCAGCCAGCGTTGTTCTTTTTGCACAAGACTAGGGTCTTTTGGGGTTCTATAAAAATTTAAGAATTTTTTTATTTCTGTGAAAAATGACATTGGCATTTTGGTAGGATAAACATGAAATCTGTAGATCTTTTTGGCCATTATGAAGATTTTCACAATATTAATTATTTCAATCAATGAACATGGGATATCATTCCATTTATTTTGTTTTATTTTATTTTATTTTATTTTTGTTGCTGTAGTAAATGTGACTGGTTTTTCTTCCTTTTTTATTTTAAAGACGTGGAGTACCAGTCAGAATCAGATACATAAATGGTCTAAGTACAGGTGAAGTTTGGACCTCTCATTGGCCTTCACTTCACCTGAATTACAATCAGGCCCCTTATTGATTTTATGAGCCTCCCACCCCACTTCGCATTGTCTGACCACTGACAATTCCTTTCTTTTTTTTTCTTTTTTTAAATTTTATTTTAAAATTGCGGGGTACAGTTCAAGATTAGTTACACAAATATTCATTGTGCAGGTACCCTTGTTGATGCCCCACTTCCCCAGGCAGATTTTGACTACTGTCAATCCCACTTACCCACCTTACCTCCCCGAAGTCCCCCACTACTGTCAATCCTTTTCTTATAGTATTATGGTAGTTGTTCAAGGTCCACTTACGAGTGAGAACATATGATACTCAGTTCTTCGTTTCTGTGAAAGATCATTCAGTATTATAGACTCTAATTCCATCCAGGTTACTGTGAAATTCATGATGTTGTTTTTCTTTATGGCTATGTAATATTCCATTATGCATATGGACCACATTTTTAAAAATCCAGTCCTCTTTTGGTGGGCAGCACGGTTGGTTCCATGTTCTTGCTATTGTGAAAAATGCTGTGATAAGCATACGTGTGCAGGTATCTTTTTTATAGAGTGATTTGAGTCCTTCCAGGTATATTCCCAGTAGGGGGATTGTGAGGTCACATGGAAAATCGATTTTTAGAAGTTTTAGGATTCACCACACTGTTTTCCACAGAGGCTGTACTAGTTTACACTCTTACCAACAGTGTAGAAGTGTTCCCTTTTCGCCACATCCTCTCCAGCATCTGTTATTTTTTCAGTTATTGATGATGGCCATTCTGACTGGAGTTAGGTGGTATCTCCGTGTAGTTTTAAGTTGCATTTCCTTGATGACTAGTGAGGCTGAACATTTTTTCATATATCTGTTGGATGTTCATATGTCTTCTTTTGAGAACTATCTATTCATGTCTTTTGCCCACATTTCAGTGGGGCTGTTTGTTTCTTACTTTTCAGCACATTTGAGTTCCTTGTAGATCCTTGATATTAGGACTTTCTCAGACATAAAGGTGGCAACTATATTTTCCCAGTCTGTGGGCTGTCTCCCTGCTCTCTTGATGATTTCTTTGGCTTTGCAGAAGCTTGTCAGTTTAATGAGGTCCCACTTGTCTATCTTATCTCTTATGGCCTGAGCACTTAGGGTTTTAATTAGGAATTGGTTTCCAGTTCCAACTTCCATAAGAGTGTCTCCTGCATTTTTTAAGGTTCTTACAGTTTGAGGTTTTACATTTAGGTCTGAGATCCATTTAGAGTTAATTTTTGTGTATGGGGATAGCTAGGGATCCTGTTTCAGTTTTCTGCATGTGGTCGTGATGAATGCTTTTTGAGATGTGTTGTTGAATCCAGTTTGCTAGGATCTTGTTGAGAATTTTAGCATCTATGTTCATCAAAGATACTGGCCTGTAGCTCTATTCCTTTGTTGAGTCTTTACCTGGCTTGGGTATTAATGTGATGTTAGCTTCATAAGATGATTTGGGGAGAGTTATATTTTATAGGATTGGTATCAGTTTTCCCAGCACCATTTACTGAATAAATTCTTGTCTCTCCAGTAGTGGGTGGTAGAGGATTTGTTGAAAATGAGATGGTTGAGAAATTGAGGTCTTGCTTCTGGATTCTCAATTCTATTCCATTGTTCTATATGCCTATTCTTGTACCAATACCAGGCTGTTTTGATTATTGTAGCTTTATAATAAAGTTTAATGTCTGGGAGTGTGATACCCCCTGCTTTGTTTTCTTTGCTGAGGATTGTTTTGGCTATTCTTGGTCATTTATGTTTCCATATGAATCCCTGTATTTTTTTTCTAGGTCTGAAAAAAATGTTGCTGGTAATTTGATGGTATTGCATTTAATCTGTAGATTGTCTTAGGTAAAATGGACATCTTAACAATGTTGTTCCAATCCATGAGCATGGAATATTTTTCCACTTTTTTGTGTCGTCTTTGATTTCTTTGAGCAGTGCTCTGTAGTTTTCATTGTAAAGATCTTTCACATCTCTGCTTAGGAAGATGTCAAGGTATTTCATTTTTTTTTTTTTGGTGGCTATTGTGAATGGAATTGTACTTTTTATTTGGGTTTCTGTTTGTTTATTATTGGTATAAAGAAATGAGATTACCTTTTGAAAATTTATTTTATATCCTGAGACTTTGCCAAAGTCCTTTATCAGTGCAAGGAGGTTTTTGGAAGATTCTCTTGGGTTTTCAAGATATACAATCATGTCATCTGCAAAGAGAGATAACTTGACTTCCTCTTTTCCTATTTGGATACCCCTGATCATCTTCTCTTCTCTGATTGCTCTAGCTAGGACTTCCAAAAGTATGTTGAACAGGAGGGGTGAGAGTGGGCACCCTTGTCTTGTTCCAGTTTTAAGGGGAAATGGTTCCAATTTTTGTCTGTTTAGGAGT
>CAUYQG010086403.1:0-12145 GCA_963574415.1 Tarsius wallacei
GGGCAACTTAGCGAGACCTCATCTCTACAATAAATCAAAAAAATTTAGCCAGGCATAGTGGTACATGCCTGCACTTCCAATTACTTGGAAAGTTGAGACGGAAGGATCACCTGAACCCAGCAGGGCAAGGCTGCAGTTAGCCATGAGCATGCCACTGCACTCTAGCCTGAGTGACAGAGTAAGACTCCAACTCAAAAAAAAAAAAAAAGAATTTATATTCTTGAAAGCAGATCTGAACTAGAAATTTCTACATTAATTAAACAAAATCTTCCCACAGAAATGTAAGAAAATGAAATGTTAAATACTTTATAGCTTCTAAGACAGATAAAAATCTTTCAAGGATACAAAATATTTTACCTGCACTTTCTACACTTGTAGAGAACCTCATCTTTCAATTCTTGTGAAATTGTGGTTGGGTCAACAGCAAAGAGTTCTTGAGGTAAATTCTGTAATTCTATTTGATATAATTAGAAAGTATTCATTTGTCAAAATTAACTCAGCATTTTCAGACAAAGTTCAGTTAATGTCAAATTGAGGCAGCAAGTGCTAACCTGAGAAATTAAAAACAAACAAATCAAATTCCAGTGTTGATAAATTAGGATGAGGTAAGAGAGCATAGTGATTAAGTCCTTGGGTTCTGGGCACCAACTGCCTGGGTTCAAATCCCAGCCCTGCCATTTGCAAACCATGGGGCCTTGCATAAGTTATTTCTGGCTAAATCACAGTTTCTAAAGGAAACAAGTGTTTCTCATAGATTGCTGGAAGTGAGATAATGTGTTCGGTGGTCAGAGTAAATGACATCTAGAAAGATCAATAAATTCTACCAATACTTACCTGGATACTTTTCTGTAACCTTTTGCAAACGATATTGCTTATAAATTGCACTAGAAGTATCTACTTCATATCCCATTGCTTGGTATAATTTCAATTGCCATTCAAATCCCTCATTCATCCTATAGTGACAAATAAATATATATAATTTTATTTAAATAAAATCACATCACAAAAGCAGAATTATTACTATAAAAAAGAACTCACTTAGCTTCTGGTTTGATAGTCTGGAGGTCTGCATAGGCTTTTTCAAAAGTAAGTTGGTCAGTCTTCATCAGAAAAGCAGTTATTATAGCAACACTTCGACTGACTCCTGCATGACTGAAAAAAAGACCTTTAAAATAAAATAGCAAATAGCAACAATTACCAACAACAAAAAACCCAGCCCCCCATTAATGATAAAGTTCAGATCCACTTCATTTCTACTTCTACTCAAATCCATTGCCTCTGAAATACTACCAATAAACAAAAGAATGATCCCTTTATTTCCTTATTCCTTTTGAATTCTGAACCATATGAATGTATTACCTATTCAAAAATGATTACTATAATTTTTAAAGATTGTACATTGGCTTCAGAACAAATCCAAACTCCTTTGCTCTTAGCCTTCAGGGCACTCCAGATCTGGTCTCAGACTTCTTTTGACTTCATCATTGTCATCTGTCTTGTAAATATTTAGAACAAGTGCTAGCAACAATAAGTGCTAAATACATTTAAACTATTGTTATCACACTCCAATCCAACCAAGGACTACTTAAGAGATTCCCAAACACCCATCAAGATTTTCTTCTTGTTTCTGGCGCAATCTACCCCACCTTTCCCACAGGCAAGGCCCAGGGATCTTTTAGATCCTAGCCAATTCTACCCTTCATCAAGCACCCCCCAACCTCAAACAAAAACATTAGAAATGTTTTTTCTTCCTCTCTTCACCTGAAACCTTTGCTACTCTCTTACTACACATCTAGCATCCCGATCTGCATTACAATCATCGGGGTGGGTGTCTGGCTACTCCCACAGAACGGTAAACTTCTTAGCGTGTCGTTTACATGATGAACCCCTCTCCCCCAACAACACTGTTGCTGCAGAACGAACCAATTAAAATAGGAAAGCTTGCACGCCACCAGGGGCCAGCCTTCTCCTTTCTCTCGGACACACGACTTCAGTCGGAGGGAGTGGAAGGATCTCGTGGTTTGACCCCCGTCCTGTTCTGCCCTGGGGGAGCTTGCAAGGAAAGGGGTGATGGGGGCAGGCTGGAAGCTGGGCGGGGCACTTCGCCCCACTGAGCCGGCCACTCACCAGTGCACCAATACTGCACGGCCCTCGGCGCGAGCCTGGCCGATGAAGGCCACGCACCGGTCCAGATGGCTGAGCAGGTCGGTCTCGGGTTTGTCCAGCGCTGGCACGAAGAGTTTCCGAAGACCCTCGACCTCAGCCCCCGCCATGAAGCCGGGTTCCTCCGAGTCCGCGGTCAGCAGGGCCGTGATGCCCGCCTCCTTCAAATGGCCTGGCTCCGCGACGGCCGCGGCCCCACCCAGGTACAGCCCTCTTCGCACTTCCAACATCTGTCCGGCGCAGCTGGCCCTGCTCGGACTCGGTCTCCGGGGATCCCAACCATGGCACGGGCCCTGAGCCTCCAACATGGCCGCGCCCAGAGATCAGGAGCTGCAGGCCCTTCCATCGAGTACGCGACCGGCTAGAACGTCCTTCCCCAGGGACCCGCCGGCCTCAGCTACTCGGCTGCTCCCTCGGAGGACTACGGCGACCGCAGGAATATGGACTTATTTATCGGTGAAGGGCGGAGCTAAGCCCCATTCAGAGCGGCCTTTTCCACCCGTGTTCTCCCTGCCCTCTCCCCCCAAACTTGATGGTGAGGATAAATTTTCCCAAATACAGGGTTTCTCAGGCTTTTAGTGTTGAGACTTTCAGGAAAGGGGCAGCAAGAGCAGCTGAACTCAATTTGAAATATCTACCAAAAGCAGCATTTCATGCATTTGAAATAAAATATTTGTTCAATGCTTATAAAGCCATTTGGATTTCTCTTCTTATGACTATTTTTTCTTTTTTTGCCCAATTTTATTATTGGGATGTAAATTCTTTTATTGTCGATATTTTTATATATATAATATATATGTATACACACACACACACATATAATATATAGTCAGCAAGGGTGCCAAGACCACACAATGGGAAAAAAACAATCTCCTTAGCAAACAGTGTTGGAAAAGCTAGATATCCACGTGCAAAAGAATGAAGATGGACTCTTACCTTTACCATATACAAAAAATGAACTCAAAATGGATTAAAGATCTAAAGAAGGCCAGGCAAGGTGGCTCACACCTATAATCCCAGCACTTTGGGAGGCCAGAGGTGAGAGGATTGTCTGAGCCCATGGGTTTGAAATCAGCCTGGGCAAATTGGCGAGACCTCATCTCTACAATAAATCAAAAAATTAGCCGAAAGTGGTGGCACGTGCCTGTAATTTTAGCTACTTGGAAGGCTGAGGTGGAAGGATCACCTGAGCCCAGCAGGTTGAGGCTGCAGTGGCCGTGAGCGTACCACTGCCCTCCAGCCTGGGCAACAGAGTAAGATTCCAACCCCCCAAAAAAAGAAAAAAAAAGAGAAAAAGAAATTCCTAGAAGAAAACATAGGGGAAAACTTCATGGTATTGGATTTGACTATGATTTCTTGGATATGATACCAAAAGCACAGGCAACAAAAGCAAAAATAGGCAAATCAAAGTTTTATTATATCAAACTTTAGAACTTCTGCCCATCAAATGAAACAAGAGAGTGAAAAGGCAACCTGTGTTGCAAAATAATTGCAAAACATGTATCTCATAAGTGGTTAATATCCAGAATGTATAAAGAACTCTTACAACTCAAAACCAGAAAAACAAGTAACGCAATTTAAAATAGACTAGGTTGGGTACAGTGGCTCAAGCCTATAATCCCAGCACTTTCGGAGGCCAAGGTGAGGGGATTGCCTGAGCCCACAGGCTCGAGATCAACCTGGGCAACTTGGCAAGACCTCATCTCTACAATAAATCAAAAAAATTAGCAGGGCGTGGTAGCACACATCTGTAGTTCCAGCTACTTGAAAGGCTGAGGCAGAAGGATTGCCAGAGCCCAGCACGTGGACACTGGGGTGGCTGTGAGCATACTACTGCACTTCAGCCTGGGCGACGGAGTGAGACTCCAACTCAAAAAAGTAAAATAAAAATAAAAATAATAATAGTAAGACCAGACACGGTGGCTCACGCCTGTAATCCCAGCACATTGGGAGGCAAAGGCAAGAGCATTGCACAAGCCCAGGAGTTTGAAAACAGGCTAGGCAACTTGGTGAGACCTTGTCTCTACAATGAATAAAAAAATTAGGATGTGGTGCACCCCTGTAGTTCCAGCTACTTGGAAGTTTTAGATGGAAGTATTGCCTGAGCCCAGCAGGTGGAGACTGCAGTAGCCATGAGCGTGCCATTGCACTCCAGCCTGGGCAACAGAGTGAGACTCCAACTCAAAAAATAATTAATTAATTTAAAAAGTAGACAAAGGAGCTAAATAGACATTTCTCCAAACAAGATATACAAGTGAACAGGCATATGAAAAAATATTCAACATCACTAATCATTAAAGAAATGCAAATGAAAACTGCACTGAGATATCATTTCACACCCGTTAGGATGGCTGCTATTTAAGAAAAGAACTACACAGAAAATAAGTATTGGCAAAGAT
Source organism: Tarsius wallacei (assembly GCA_963574415.1). Classification (NCBI taxonomy): domain Eukaryota; kingdom Metazoa; phylum Chordata; class Mammalia; order Primates; family Tarsiidae; genus Tarsius; species Tarsius wallacei. The sequence continues at coordinate 4,563 of CAUYQG010086403.1, forward strand.
GTGGAGAAATTGAAACCCTTGTGCACTATAAGTGACAGGTAAAATGGTGAAGTCACTATGGGAAACAGTATGGAGGGTCCTTAAAAGACTAAAATGGAATTACATCATGACCCAGTAATCCAAATTCTAGGTATGTGTGCAAAAGCAGGATCTCAAAGAGACATTTGCACACCCATGTTCATTGTAGCATTATTCACAATCACCAAAAGGTAGAAGCAACCTTAATGTCTGTCAGTGGATGAATGGATAAAGAATATATATATATATATTTAGTTGGAGTCTCACTCTGTCGCCCAGCCTGGTATTCAAAAAGATCAGGTTGGCTGTGAAGTTCTGGGATCCCAATCCAATCTCTGGGAGATCATAGTGGGACCATTTGTCTACTGACACAACCAACGTGTAAATAAAGCCTCCACTGAGCTGTCCTACAAGCCGGTTAGCATCTATGCCTCAAATCACAGAGGTTTTGTTGTAAGGAAGTAGCTGGAACAGCTGCTACCCACATTTCTGATCCCCCAAACTGTAGGGGAAATGCACATATCAAACCTTTTCAGATACATCAAATAAGTTACAATAAGGACTGTCCCAGGTAGAGGAAAACAGTTCTGCTAGTTCTTGAGCCTAGTGTCAAAGGAGCTGGGGAAGTTTTCTTGTAAGGAGCAAAGATATATTTCACATTGAATAATTCACGATGACAAGATTTTAAGGAGATAAATCCTCTTCTTTGCAAAATATGTATAACTCACTTGCATGTCTGCAAATCATTAGGCAACAAATATTGTACGTTTTAAAAATCTATCTTAGTCTGTTGTTCATGCAAGCTTTTTCATATTCTGACATGTGCAAACCTCTTTGCTCCTTTTTTTCTTTTTTTGGTTACACACACAATTCATATCATAGAAGAAAATGCAGAAGATAAAGATAAGGAAACATAAAAAAAAAACTATGATCTTATCAACCAAAAATAAGTAATTTTCAGACACTGGTAAATATCCCTCCATACACCTCTGTTTTTCTCTCCTCTTTAGTTTTCCTCCCTTCTCTGAGTACACAACATACAGACATACACATCCTAAAATGAATGCACACTGTACATGGTGTGCCAGGGTCCTGCCCCCGCCAGGTCTAGGGTTTCCTGAAGGAGAGACAGAATAGGCGACAAAAAGATATAGCTGGACACCTGCTTCTGGACAGAATGCCAATTTAATGTTAGTTAACACAGAGCTTTTATACCATTCGTAAAGGGGCAAGACAAAGAAAATTCCTTCACGTACATATACTTTAAAAGTTACCACCATCTAGCGGTCTAGAAGTGACAGACAAGCCAAGAACACCATCTACTTTTAGTTAATGAGTCTTTATCATAACTCCAAAAATGATAGTTTTAGTTCAAAGTCCCGAATTACAGTCCTTGAAATGTCTCAAGAAAGTTTCCAAGTGCACATTTTTCCATGTATCAGTTTTCTTTCTGGGGCTTCTATGACCTTCAAAGCTTCGTAATCACCTCTCTTGTTCAGGTGTCTTCGTTAATTTTCTGTTATCCTGCAGTGTTTATTTCTAAAGAAAACTCAAAAGAAGCTTTTAGTGATGTTTCCCAGGCTCCCAAGGTTGCTTTCTGTCTTTAGTTAATTTATCATAAAAGTATCTAATTAGTATATTATGAATTCAGTGAAAGCCCATTCTATAAATGTTAACTTAGAATTTTAACTATTGAATTAAGTAAGAACCTTAACAATTAATCTTCATTCTAAATCTGTGAAAACAGTGTTATAAATCACCTACATAACTCCTAGATAAGTGTTAGAACTTATAATGAATTCATAATGAACTTACTATAAACTTATGCTTCTAAAAAGCCTTATGTCTAAACACTAAACTAATTCTAAGTCAAATAAGGAGTGAATATACTTATATCATTTTTTACTCAAGCAATATCTAGTAACTTATAACCAAGTGAAAGAAAGCATTCTTGATGTGCTTCAGAGTTTAACCATTGCATATGTTAGAAAAGGCCAAACGGCATGGTGGGGAATGGAAAAATGAACAATGACATTCCCAGGTTAGCTGTGAGTACTTCACATAAACATGTTGTTCTCTTCATGCTCGACTTCGGCCATATCAGCAGCAAAGACAGAAGACAGAAGGGCCTCAGCTGCCTGGACTTGCTTTGCAGCCGGGGGGTCCTCAGCGCACCTGGACTTTGTCAATCAGGTGGGCCTCCAAGGCTGGCTCCCAACAGATGAGGTCTCGCCAAGTTGCCCAGGCTGGTATCGAACTTGTGGGCTCAGGCAATCCTCTAATCTTGGCCTCCCAAAGTGCTGGGATTGTAGGTGTGAGCCACTGTGCCTGGCCAATATTTTAGTTCTTAAAAAAACTGAAAAATATACAGAAAACTTTAGATCTTAAATATAAATGGTAGGCATGTTAGTATTTGTATTATTTCCTATATTTTGTGTAAAATGATATAATGTTGAATGTTTCATTTAAAATTATTCATGTATATGGTATATTATGTATGTATCTGGAATTTCTTTTTAGTATACTTTCTGTTTATTTTGTTTTGGTACCAACAGTGGGGTGCTGCTATAACAAATACCTAAAAATGTGGAAGTGGTTTTGGGACATCCAAAAGACCCAGCCTAAGTAAAAACTTTTTCATATCCTTCCTTGATTTCTGTAGCCAATGTTGATTCTCCCCCTTTTAATCTTCCTTACTTACAGCCTGAACCATACAATTTATTGCTTAACTATTCTGTGTTTATATTATATATTCTGTGTTTATGTGAAGTCTACTTAACTAGAATATAAGGTTCTTCAAGGTAGAATCCATGTGTTAAACTTGTATATTCTGTACATTACCCATACAGTGTGAGCATGTAGTAGGTACCAGATAAATATTTAATTATTTAATGAGAATATAATTATGGTATTTGCCTAGTATTTTTGAATTTTCCTCAAAGAACTCTTCCAGCTCTTTGCTACAGATTTGAGAACTTCACTTTTAACAAGTGTCACAATTATCCAGGATTCTATTTACAGGAAAGGTAGCTACAGAAGCTTCGATCTATTCAGTTACTGAATGTGTTCTTTTTCAGCTGGTAATGAACAATTTTTCAGTGTTTGAAAGGATGACACTGGATAATCAGACTTGAATTGTAAATCTCCACAACTGGTGTTGGAGATGAAGCTGAAATGTCTAGAAACAGGAGGAGTTGGTGATTCTATACAGTCTTTCCTAGCTCTTGTTAGGAAAAGAGGAAGGTAGTGTTAAATGTGGCCAGTGAATTTCTTCAAAGTTTGCTGCTTTTAAATAAAATGAAGGAAGTCAGCAATATCATAAATAGAGTGATACAAGAATAAAAGATTTCATTGTTATGAAGAAGAGTGTGGTTGTAGTGAGTGGCATTGTATTTTATGTACTGAACTTGATATCAGAAAGATAAATTTAGTGATTTTTGTTTTGTTTTGTTTTGTTTGAGTTGGAGTCTCACTCTGTCACCCAGGCTGGAGTGCAGTGGCATGCTCATGGCCACCCCAGCGTCGACCTGCTGGGCGCCAGCGATCCTTCTGTCTCAGCCTTCCAAGTAGCTGGAACTTCAGGCGTGCGCCACCACGCCCAGCTAATTTTTTATTTCTTGTAGAGATGAGGTCTCATCAAGTCGCCCGGGCTGGTCTGGAACCTGTGGGCTCAGGCAGTCTACTCGCCTCAGTCTCCCAAAGTGCTGGGATTATAGGCTTAGCCATGGAGATTTTTTAAAAAATAACAATTCTCTTTTAAAATAGAGCTACAAGTTTCTTACTATTCCTAAGTGCAATCCAGGTGTGAAGTGTTTTTGAATGGTTTTGTGTGTATATAGGAATTACAGAAGATTCAAGATTATACCCATTTCCATGTCAACCACTTTCTTATATATGGTTTTTTTTTTAAGAAAGATTGACTTATGGATAGTTTATCTGCAGTTACGTAAAATCCATTTGTTTCCATGAGAGTATATCTTGCATGTGAATGTTATTTGTTGTGTGTTAGCCTATGTTGTTGTTGAGAGAGAGATTAGTTTCATTCTAGCCCATGTCATACTACTTTGTTTTATGTATTAAAAAAATATATGACCAGGCTCCGTGGGTCAGCCTGTAATCCCAGCACTTTGAGAGGCCGAGGCGAGTGGACCTGAGCCCGCGGGTTAGAGACCAGCCTGGGCAACTTGGCAAGACCTTGTCTCTACAATAGATAAAAAATTAGCCGGGCATGGTATCACGTGCTTGTGGTTCCAGCTACTTGGAAGGCTGAGACAGAAGGATCGCTGGCGCCCAGCAGGTCGAGTCCAGCAGATCGACAATGGTGTGGCTGTGAGGGTGCCACAGCACTCCAGCCTGGGTTACAGAGTTAGACTCCAACTCAGAAAAAAAAAAAGAAAGAACAAATATTAGAGATTATTCCTTGCTATGGTCTGAATGTTTGTGACCATCCCAGAATTTATACGTTGAAATCCTAACGTTCAAGGTGATTAATTAGAAGGTACGGTCTTGGGATGTTAAGTTTTTATAAACTTCTAAAAGAAAATACAGGAAAAGGCCGGACTCGGTGGTTCAGCCTGTAATCCCAGCACTTCGGGAGGCTGAGACTAGAGGTTTGCCTGAGCGGGTTTGAGACCCACCCGGACAACTTGACGAGACCTTGTCTCTACAATAAATAAAAAATTAGCCGGGCGTGGTAGCGTGCGCCTATAGTTCCGGCTACTTGGAAGGCTGAGGCGGAAGGATCACAGGAGCCCGGTGGGTTGAGACTGTGGTGGCCGGGAACGTACTGCCCTCCAAGCCTGAGTGACAGAGTGAGACTCCAACTCAAAAAAAAAAAAGAAAATACAGGAAAAATCTTTGTGACCTTAGGGTAAACGGTTTTCTTAATGGGTCACAAAAAGCATAAACCATAAACACTGATAATTAGACTTCAAAATTAAAATCTTTTGTTCTTCTAAAGATGTTTTGTTAAGAAAATGAAAAGGCTGCTGGACACAGTGGTTCATGTCTGTTATCCTAGCACTTTGGGAGGCTAAGGCAGGAAGATAGCTTGAGCCCAGGAGTTCAAGCCCACTAGCCTGGGCAACATAGCAAAATCTTGTCTCAGCAAAAAATAAAAACATTAGCTGGGTGTAGTGGCAGGTGCCCATAGTTGTAGCTCCTCAGGCAGGGTGAGGTGGATCACTTGAACCCAGGAGTTCGAGGTTACAGTGATCTATGATTGTGCCACAGCATTGCAGCCTGGGCAACAGACCCTGTCTCTCTGTATTTTTATTTTATTTTTCCCAAGAGAAATGGAAACACAGGATTTGTAAACAGATGTTTACAGTAGGTTTAATCACAATAGCCAAAACCAGGAAATATGAAACAGGTAAGTGGATATCCTCACAATGGTTTACTACTCAGCAATAAAAAAGTTACAAAATACTGATACATGCAACAGCACAGATGAATCACAGAATCATTGTGCTTAGTGAAAAAAGTCAGACACAAAAGACTACACACCTGACAGTTCCTTTAATATAAAACTCTAGAAAGTGCAAATTAATCTGTGTGATAGAAAGCGATCAGTTGTTGCCTGTTGCTGGGGCAGAGGGAAGGGCTTTTTAGGGTAGTGGAAATGTTCCGATTCTTTTTTTTTTTTTTTTGAGTTGGAGTCTCACTCTGTCACTCAGACTAGAGTGCAGTGGCACACTCATGGCCACTGCAGTCTCGACCTGCTGGGCTTTGGTGATCCTTCAACCTCAGCCTTCCAAGTAACTGGAACTACAGACATGTGCCACCATGCCCGGCTAATTTTTTTAATTCATTGTGGAGAAGAGGTCTCACCAAGTTGCCCAGGCTGTTCTCGAACCCATGGGCTCAGGCAATCCTCTCACCTTGGCCTCCCAAAGTGCTGGGATTATAGGCATGAGCCACGGTGCACAGACATGTTCTATTTCTTGATTTTGATTGTGGTTTGGCAGATGTATTCATGTGTCAATCTCATCAAATTGTGCCTGTCAGTGGGTGCAGTTTGTTGTACTTAGATAAACTTCATTAAAGCTTTCTTTTTAATCTTAAAGTATGGATCCTGTACTGTAAAATTAATACAGGATTTCATGTATTCATTTACTTTGTCTAAAAAGGGGTTGCAGGTTGATAGGCTACTGCAAAAGTGAATTGAAAGCCTGAAAGAAGGAAATAAATGGTGACTCTGTGAACTGGAGATCAGTAGTTTTCTTTAGGATGAAATTTACTTTGAAATGTTGTAAGGATTTGAAAAACCTCCTTTTGAAAAGTATGTCCTAGGGAAAAATATTTGTAGTATATACAAGAGGGTTACTGCTAGCTTTAATATGTGGGTGTATTTTTAGTCATCTTTTATACTTAACTGTAAGTCACACAAAAATATGAAAAGAGCAAAGGATATGGTGTTTATGGATAATTTATAAATGGATACATTCAAATAGCCAGTAAACGTATGAGCTTAGACATGTCCGAACAGATATTTGTTGCCATGTTATCCATAATAGCCACAAAAAAAAGAGATTTACTTCAGTATTTAATAATAGCAGATTAGACCAGGCATGATGGCTCATGCCTGTAATCCTAACACTTTGGGAGGCTAAGGCAAGAGGATCACTTGAGCCTAGGAGTTCAAGACCAGCCTGGGCAACTTAGCGAGACCTCATCTCTACAAAAAGTAAAAAAAATTAGCTGGATATGGTGGCACACACCTATAGTCCCAACTGCTCAGGAGGCTGAGGCAAAAGGATCACTTGAGCCCAGGAGTTTGAAACTTCCATGAGCCATCATCATGCCACTATACTTTAACCTGGGCAATAGAGTGAGACCCTGACTCAAGCAAGCAAACAAAATAATGATGCAAACTGAAAAATATGGAATAATATTTATTGATATAAAAAAACTTGTGGAATTTACTACTAAATTAAAAAGATGACTGGGTGCAGTGGTTCATGCCTGTAATTCCAGCACTTTGGGAGGTCAAGGTGGGAGGACCACTTAAAGACCGGAAGTTACAGACCAGCCTGGGCAGTATAATGAGACCGCATCTCTACAAACAAAATTTTTAAAAAATAGCTGGATGTGTTGACGTATACCTGTAGTCTTAGGCATTCAGAAGGCTGAGACAGGAGGATCGCTTGAGCCTAGGAGTTCAAGGTTTCAGTGAGCTATGATCCCACCACTGCATTCCAGCCTCAGTGACAGCAAGACCCTCTCTCTTTTTTTTTTGAGTTGGAGTCTCACTCCGTCGCCCAGACTGGAGGGCAGTGGCCCCTCCCGGCCACCGCAGCCTTGACCTGCTGGGCTCCGGCGATCCTTCCGCCTCATCCTTCCGAGTAGCTGGAACTACAGGCGCGCTACCACGCCCGGCTAGTTTTTGATTTATTGTAGAGATGAGGTCTCGCCAAGTTGCCCAGACAGGTCTCGAACCCGCGGGCTCAGGCAATCCACTCACCTCAGCCTCCCAAGGCGCGGGATTACAGGCTGAGCCACTGAGCCCGGCTGACCCTCTCTCTTAAAAAAAAAAAAAAGACATTATAAGATTGTCTATAGTAAAA
>CAUYQG010086407.1:0-20675 GCA_963574415.1 Tarsius wallacei
GTGAGGGGGATGGGATTAATGGTGGTGGGTATCTATCTGAGGATGGGGAGACACCTCTTATCAACAAGGGTACCTGAACGAAATACTTTTGTATGCCTAACCCCTAACTGTACCCCACAATAACATAATAAAATAAAAAAAGAAAAAAAAAAAGATTCAATGAAGTCATATGGGTGGGCCTTAATTCAATCTGACTGGTATCCTTATAATAAGAGGAAACATGGACACACAAAGAGATACCAGGGATGTGCTGGCACAGAGAAAAGACCACCTGAGGACACAAGAAGAAGGTGACCATCTGTCAGTCAAGGAGAGAGGCCCAGAAGAAACTAAACCTGCGAACACCTTGATCTTGGACTTCTAGCCACCAGAATGGCAAGAAAATAAGTATCCATTGTTTAAGACACACAATCTGTGTGGGTTTGTTATGGTAGCCCTAGCAAACTAACACATTCCCTGTTCACTCAACAGATCCTACTTGAGTGTGACCATGGCCTAGATAGGAACTGGCTGCTGGGCCGGGTACCATGTTGAGAAGCTCTTTCCTTTCTGGCTGCTCAGTCCATCAGAGAAGCGCTTTCATGTATTTCTCAATTACTGTAAACCTATATAAAAATTGACAAAGTTTTTCAACTTCCCACCAAGAACAATTATCTTCCTTATTTTATTATAGATTTACTGCACTTGTTTTTTATTCTGATGAAAAATATCCAGCTCATTAGTCTAAACTTTCTAACCACTACCTTCTTCATTACTTATTTTTAAAGATCCTGCTTTTTTCAGGCCTTATAATGCCACCAGTTATTAACGCACTATTCATTCCTGGCAAATTAAAAGGAATGGCTCACAATCTTTTTTTAATGACATATTAAAAATAATTTTTTTAAACAAAAGTGAATTTGGGAGCATTTATATGGGGCTTGGTTTAAAAAAAATTGCATTTTCTTTATATCTTATGGTTTTAAGGATTATAATTTAAATAAAATACAAAATGTTGAGGAAGATTTTAAATATTGAACAGAAATGGGACTTTCCAAAACGTTTTTTCAAAACTTTTAATAAAAATCATGAGAATTATTTGTGGACATAATGTTTCACAATATGGTGTTATGCTTGAAATGGTTTTATGTAAATCTTAATCTAGACATTTTAATGAATTTGTTCTTAAATTTTTTATAGTCATATCAATGATAAACTTTGTACAATAAGTGGGAACAAATGAATGTTTTCGCTTGTATTTCAATTGTTGGAAGTGACTTTTTTACAGAATTACCAGAATTCGCATAATTCTGTTTGCTTAAATTATATTTTAAAGGTCTTTAAACTAAAAATTTCTCTTTTTTATGTGACAAATATAAGCGAACATTCTTGTGGTAATGCTGATTTTTAAGCTTGGAGTATATGAAATTACTAAAGATTTTCCTCAAGCTTGCCCAGATGTTGCTTTCCTCATTTCAATTCTTTGGGTTTCAAATGTGAACAATGAATAAAAATCATTGGTGAATCACTTTTAACTTCGCTTCTTCACTAATCTATCAGTATATTAATATATTTTAATTAAGTTCCTCAGAAGCTGAGCAAACATTAGTCAAATGTACTATTTTGAAAGTCAATAATAATCCCTTTTTAAAAATGCACAAATGTGCAAAGTGAGAAACCAGACCCTTCCTCCTCTCTCTCTCTCTCACTCCATCGGTGTATGTGTCTCTCTATTGTGCTCTCTCTCTTTCTCTGCCTCTCTCTCTCTCTCTCTCTCTATCTCACACACACACACACAGCCACACACACACACACACACACGCCATTAATAATTTTTGTTTTAATTCTTGCCTAACTTTGCTTGGGCAACCAATGTACTTCAATATGAAGTAATGCTCTGATCATATTTCTTTGAATACAGTTTAAAATAGTATTTTAACAACTAGAATTTTATTACTCACCCTTTTTAAAAACATCTTCTAATTGAAATACGAATCTATGGACAAATATCGACATATATGAACATCTCAAATGTTAAAAAGTATGTACTTCTGGATTCTGGGATTAAAATATCACTCTTGATGTATGTCTTATATGCTTTTCTGCAATCTGAAATAACCATCAGTGCAGAGAGATAGCTAGTATTTTCCTAGTATTTTATTTGTTTCAAGTATTCCTTTACCGCTTTGACTATTTTGTTCCTAGCATTTTGATTTGGAACTTATTTGGAACAAATAATATTCTTCCATGCATTTCTTTTTAGGTATTCTAAGCAGTGTGATATTAAGCTAGCATAGTTACTACTTCTGTGGAATCATTCATCTGCAATGAAAATCGTTGGTGTATTAGTATTCTGAATTCATGTTGTCTCTGTGTGTTTGGCATGTATGTCTATGTATTTACTGGTAAGTATTTTTTGAACTTTTCAATTTTCTTCTTTGATCTCAAATACAGAACTGATAAATTTTTACATAAGCTGGTAAAATGAATGGTTTGCAGTTACAGTAGGTATCTTGTTCTGCCCTCACTGCCCCTGGCTTTACTTATTAATCCTGCACTTAGTTTCTTGAGTCAATTTAACATTGTTGTAAACTCACAATCATGTTTTTAAAACTCCTGTGCCAACATGAATTACTTGGCTCCACTGTTTGATTGATATCTTTTCCAGAAAAATAAGACATTTAAATAAGGCATTTAGGCAGAGAAAGAAATAAATTAGTGAGGCACAAAATAAACAATTTTGAGTTATTTCCCACTGTGTAGCTTAATTAGTGACAAGGCATTTCGCCTTGCAAATTAGATAACTTTCTAGCTTTGAGAAAGTACAGTCTGGTAAGAAAACAATATCCATAAATATTAAATAAAATTAAATATAAAGTGCTAGCTTCAGAAAATTAATTTGTCAAAGTGTTAGTTTTAGGTTCTGGTATTCTTAGAAATGACACAAAACAAAATGTGTCAAAAATTTTAAAACTAAGTTTATGCTTAGTAGAACAGAAAATATTGATAGATTATTTTATTCAATTTCATTGTAATTCTGGACAAATCAGAAATATAAACACCATTTATAATTATAACTTAAAATATTTTTTGCAAAAATCAATTTCTTGAACACATTAAGGTACATAATCCCCTCTGACAAAATTGTTAAATTATATTCAGTTATTATTTGTCTTTAGAAATAAACTTTCTAAACCTCAAATTCAATATAAATTTTTCCAACAAGAATCAGACTTGGCTCTTAATATCAGTAGCCAATAAGCAAATAAGCAAAGCTAGGGTGAAGATTGAGATAATAAACCAAATAATTGTTTAATATATAAATAATTGCTAGTAGATGATTAATAATAATAAAATTAAAAATGAAACATTATCAATGTGAAAATTCAGAGCAAAATAAATCTTAAGAGAAACTTAACATTTCAGCTGTTCTCACACATATTTCACTTGTACCCACAGAGAAAAGAACTTCATCAACTTCAGAATGTCCCTCAAACTTATTATTGTATAATGACTTCATTAAGTCATTGATAAACATAGTGATTCCAGATAGAGACAAAACAAAAGTTGGAGGAAAATCCCTCTGCCATCATGCACATTTTGCCTAAAAATCAGAATGAAATACAGAAATACAGATGATACATCTTGTCCATCTTGGGATATGAGGCCATCTGCCACGGGATTTGCTGTAATTTGTGAAGCTACCAGAGGAAGATGTAGAACTTCATATCTTGACCTTGATCTCATGAAGTACATGCACTACTTCTGCCTAATGTTTATAGTTCAGTTCTGCCCATGGAGAGATCAAATGACCACTCGGGATATGATTCTGTCCCGGAATCTGTGACTGCCTCACCATCTAGAGCACAAAACACTCTCATTTGGAAACATGTTTGGGTATGTTTCTACTCATATGGTGGATATATCATAATCTTGTTAGAATATTCTTTTTTGGAACCCTACAATTTGAATCCTAAGAATTATTTGAAGCTGAAAATAAAGTAATTGCTGAAATTGAGTCCAAAAATGTTTCTCTATTATGTTCAATGCTACTCATACCTAAACACAACAGAAAGTTCACTGTACTCTCAGCCTTAAGTATTGGTAGTTGATCCAATTTTCAGAGACAGGATCTAACTCTGAGTAAAAGAGGGGTGGTGAACTTTTCTAAACATTCATATTAAAATAAAATTGTCTTAAATTTTTAATGTCATGATTATAAGAAGATACAAACATAAATTTACCACTAAATAGTGTTATATTAAATAGTACCTCCAAGGTAAACTCATCCGATCATATCATTAATTTTTAACAACTTCAGAATGTCCCTCAAACTTATTATTGTATAATTAGAATGATGATTAGAGTTTATGATCAGATGAATAATAGAAGGTACTAGGCATTCTTAAATGCTGTAAGAAACATTGAATCAGCACTCAACAATGCATCACTTAAGATTTTCTGATACTTTCACCACCAGACACAGTTTAGCTGCTGGCATGGAGTACACTAAAGATGAGTAAAGAGGTTGCCCCAAAAACCTTCCTTGGTTAGATTGGGGAGAAATAAAGTAAGCAAGATTGCCATAAGGTGGGGGTAATCCAAGCAGACAGAATAGCTTTGACAAAGCCACAAAATACATGGTGGATGTACAGCTCTCCTCTACAGAGTGCCTGAACTGAAGACCACAAGCTCTCACTCATAAGTGGGTCCTGATCACTGGTCACACAAGGACAAGGGTGGGATTGGCAGAGGCTGGACACTGCTGGGGAGAGACGGATAGAGGAGGGAGGGGAGTACTACGAGAGGAAGGAGGGAGGAAGAGAAAAGGGAGGTGGATGTGCCAACACATTGGGCACCTGATCCACTAGCAGGAAAGAGAGGGTCCACTAGAAGCCCAGACTTCACTGCGTGCAACCTACATATGTAGTAAATCCTCACTTTTACCCCACCACTCTAAAATAAATAATAATAATAATAATAATAATAAATACAAAACAAAGTACAGCTTGCTGGTACCTAAAGCATGAGGAGGAGTGGCATTTCCACAGTGAGGCTGTGCAGATCCACAAACATCAGATCAGAGAGAACCTGTGTGCCATGCTAAGGAGCTTGGGCTTATTTCCATAAGCCAGTAGGTACAATTTGCACCACAAAAAGATTAAACTGGCAAGAATATAGAAAACTGGCTATGAAAGGGGGTGGGGCAGAAATGACATTAAAACTGAAAGCAAGAAGACTGCTAATAAAAGTATGGCCGCTAACCCCATAAGAGAGGGTTACTGTCTAATTACAGAAAAGACGGAGTTATACATGAGAAAAACATCAGTAGGTTGAATCAGTAGAACCTGGTGATTGGCTTTACTGAGTGAAGTTATATAAAAGAAAAAATGTTCTGAAGCATGATACTTAATCCTTTATTGGATTGCAAACCCCTTTGAAATATATTAAAAGCCGTAGCCAAGAAAAATGCACACATAAAATACAAACATAAAATACTATGTTTCAAAAATTTGACTGATTTAACTGTCCAGGTTAAGAATCATGGATCTAAGTTTTCTTTCAAATTTCTAGCTTGAGTGACTAAATAGATTCCAATGTTACCACTTGAGAAAAAGAACAGAGTTGGTGGCAGAGACTTGGAGGAAGAAAATCATCTGTCTTACAATGTAATGTTCAAGATGCCTACAGGTAATGCAGAGGGACTGATGAGAAGACAGCTGTGTTTCTGATTCCAGAGCTCAAAAGAAGGGTATGAGCTGGAAAAATGGTTCAGGGCTCAATAATACAAAATAATGGCGGTGAAAAGAGGATGATACTACTTAGGTAGAAGAGTCCAGAACTCAGTGTGGTGAGTGCTGTCCTGTGCCAACCAGACCTTCTTGCAGAAATGAAAGGCTTAGCCCAATAGTTTCTGAACTTGTTGTGGGCAGGCATTCCTTAGCTCTCGGTCTCCCTTGGGGGATTTTCCTCTGGTTGAAGAGCAGTCTTGTAGAAGCTCTTGCCCCCCTTCCTTCACTGAATAGCTACATCCCATGACCGGTTGATGCAGGGATCAGAGTTGAGTATCACATGTTCTGACTCATAAGTGGACCTTGAACAACAACCATAATACTATAAGGATTGACAGTAGCGGGAAGCTGTGGGGGCTGGGGGAGTGGGATTGACAGTAGTTGATATCTACCTGGGGTAGGGGGGGCACACCTCACCAACAAGGGTACCTGCACAATGAATATTTGTATACCTCACCCTAAATTGTACCCCACAATTTTAAAATAAAAATTAAAAGAGAAAAAAAAAAAAGCACAGCCAACTCTTCCAGGCCCTTCCCATTCCCACACTCTCCATGCAGACGATGGACAACTTGGACATCCACACAAGCTGGCTAAGGCCTCCCCTCAGCTTTAGGATACCCCCACCTCTCTGTCACCCAGTCCTGCATCTATCCTTTCTCTCCTCCCTCATTGCTTCGAAAAGGTGTACTCCCTAATACTGACCAGCATGCTCATCTCCATCTCAAAGACTTCTCCTAGCCACTCCAAGATGCAAGACAGACATCAAGGGGAGAAATGCTACTTAAAATTTCTAGGGCAGAGTGAGAGAAAAAAAGACCTGAAAGTTTTTAAGAAGCCAAAACTCCTGCCACCCCCCCAACATACACACAAACATATCTTTAGAATAAATGGTGTCTTTGTTATAGGAACCTTATTCATGTGATAAACTATATCAACTATGTCATAAAAGTCACATGATCACGATAGATGCTAACAAGTTATGCTTAATAAAATGTATCTTCTGTTCTCAGATTTTTCAACTTTTAGTACCATGGAAGTAGATATTTGCTTAACCTGATAAAAACAAATGACTTAAAATAAATAACCACATTATGCTTAATGATTCTCCTTGGAGTAAGCAACAAACTAAACATTCCCATGGTCATCACTATACTTTAATATTATTCTCACTATGCTAATCAAAATGAATATAGACAATAGAAAGAAATAAACGACAAATGCAGGAGAAGAGAAGACAAATTTAAAATAATTGTTGACAGTGTAGTTCCTTACCAAGACAACACAAAAAATATGGCAGCGAATTGCAAAATTACAATTTAGGTAGCTTTTCTAAACACTATTTAGAAATCATAAAAAAGAAAACAATTTTACTTAAAATATCAGTTGAAAAGAAAAAGGCCTGGGTATAAACCCAGTAATTAAGAAAACATAATATTGTACTTTAAAAACCTATTGAGGAACATAAAATAACATTCAAATAGATAAATAAACAAGCCATTTTCTTGTATGGAATGATTTAATACACTTGCCAATTCTATCTATCTATCTACTTATCCATCTATTAATATAAATTAAAATACCTATAAGATGTTGAAACTGGACAAAAGAATTGTAAATTCCAATTAGAAAAAAGGAGAAAAACCTATCAATTTCTAAAAGTACAAGTTGTAACAGTTAAAGCAGATTGTTAGATGAATTTTAAAAACAAATAGACAAAACAGATGAATGGAACAGAAGAGAGACAAAAATAAATCCAAATTCAGATGGAAATTTATTTTATTGCAAAAGTAACATTTTAAATCACTGGAGAAAGAAAAAGGTTACTCAATAAATTCTCTTAGAAAAACTAGACAACCTTAACCCTTACAAATGAAGTATGTAAACACACATACAGACTTGTAGAAGAAGAAAAAAAGTAAACTTAAACTGTTAGGATGACATTTGGAAGCTGGACATAAAACAGATAAGTAAGAGAGCTGCCCTGCCATGCCTCAGACACACTAGACCCATTCCAGGCTCAAGGACTTTGCATTTTCGTACAGCTTTTTCTAGAACTCTTTCAAGTGAGGTCCTTGGTCTCCAAGTGCAATCCACCCTAATCTCCTTATTCCCCATTCCTTTTTCCTGTGTTAATCATCTTAGCACTTGCCACCATTTCACAGGACACATTGTTTTACTTATTTATCTTGTTTATTATTTAACTTCCCCAACCAGACTGTAAGCTTTATAAAAGCAAAGATTTTTTTGTTTTCTTTACTTCTCAGTGCCTACAAGACTACCTGAAACATATTAAGTGCTCAAATATATATTTGATGAGTAAGGGAAAGAAGAAATAAAAAGTCAAGAAAGAAAGAAGAAAGCCTAAAGAAAATGGTACAACTGAAGCCAAAAGAGGGATAATGACAACAGTTCTGTAAGCTGCAGAGAAGCCTAGTTAGATAAGTAGACAAAAGTGCCCATTCGAATAAAAATATGAATTTCACTGTTGACTTTGGCAAGAGCAGTTTGGGAAATGATTTTCCATGGGTCTCTTGCATTTCTACATGCTACCAGCAGAGATGCTGTCTTTTGTTCCAAAATAACTTTTCAAAAATGTCTGATGGTGAACAGCCTTGGAAGATGTAGACTCTTACAACCTTGGAAGATGGAAATAGTGTCTTGCTACTGGAACAAAAGGCAGGCATCTTACTGCTCATTATAAATAAATTTGAACTCTTGTCTCTCAGAATTCCTCTCCTGTAGTACAACCCATTGAGTGTACAGGTATCAACTCAGCCTTGTTGTGTTCCCTTATGGGAACTGGAGCTCAGAGAATAGGTGCAGAAGATACTGATACTCCAGCTGCTGCTACTTCTGTGAATAATAAATTGTCCTTCATCTATAACCCAGGAGTCTTGGTCTCCTGCCAGCACCCATTAAACTATGGCAAGCTAACCTCTTAGCAGTGCACAAATAAGGTAAAATTGCAGACCTTTTCTAGGGAGATAGATGGCAAAATAATAAAACTGTGTGTGTGTGTGTGTGTGTGTGTGTGTGTGTGTGTGTGTCAGCACTAGCAATAATACAGTTGTTCAGTTCCACTCAATATACAGTATTAAATAACACCTTCGACACATCACCTCAATTTCTCTTTCGCCTGGATGTTGTTCAGCGGCATAACATTTATATAGGATAGTTCACAACAATCATTTATCTGGCAATCATAACTCTTGGCTACAAACAATATACATACTCTGGATAGCCCGATGGTCCCAAGATGAGAATAATAAATATATGTAGCAGAACTTCCATACTATATGAATATGAAACAGAGCTGTCCCAAGAAATTCATAAAATCATGAGTGATAAATAGATGCTTATTTTTTCCACTTAGATAATAATATTGCTTGTTATAGTAGTCAGCTATTGCTGCATAAGACCCAAAATATCATCTCCTTCAATGTGATACAACTTTATTTATACTCTATGCTACTTCTAGAGGTAGACAATACAGGACGAGTATGAGGACTCTGCCACACAAAGTTGCCCAAAGGCAAAAGCTCCTACTATCTTCTCTGCTCTGCCTTCCTCCCAAAATAATCCTTGTCTTTTGTTCAAAGCCAGCTGGACACCTTATCTATGTTTTCAAAGAATAGGATGGAGGAAGAGTGACAGAAAGGCAACATACTCTCCTTTTAAAGACATCTCAAATTATGCACATATTAAGTTTCCTCACATTCCATTGGTCAGGTATAAGTCACATGGCCACACCTAACTTAAAGGGAGGTAAGAAAACATACTATATTTGTGGCAGTGCTAAGTATAGCTAAAAAGCAGGAGTTATATCACTGTGAAGAAGAGAATGGATTTGAATGCAACTAATATTCTTGGCCATAGTCTATCTTAATGTGGCAACCCAAATATCCATACACAACCTCTCTCCATCACATAGAACATATTCATCATGTCCACAAGGGAGAAACCCCCAAAGCATCATCAATTATTGCACCCAGCTAAAAGTCCCTCATATCTGGTGATGTATAGCCCTCTGCATAAAGGCTGTGTTTATTTGGCCCCAATGTACACAATACTCAAGACTTGCAAAGAAATTGGATATGGCCATCTAAACTGCCCTTCATAAGCAAAGAAAGATTGGTGAATACGTGGTAGTCCCTGGATCATAGGAGTAATCACATACCACTAAGTAGGAATTACAAATATTCCCTAATCCAACCATGAAGTAAGTCCTTTGGTCAGGCCCACATGTAAGCCCTTGTGTGGCTTTGAGGACATGTCCATTTTCCTCCAAAGTCTTTGGTTCAAGCCTCTGCAAGGTGCTCTCTGATCTTTTGTCCTCCCTTGCCATAAATCAAGTAGACATTACAGAGAGTTCTCTTCTTGGAGACTGCAATGTTTTTCTAGTCTTTTTTTCACTGGTCCAAGTTTGGCAGCCCAGAGATGTCCTTGGAGGTTGAACAATTATGGGTTTTTGCAGGCCATATAGTTGTTCTTTATCTATATAATTCCCTCAACAACTTAATATAAGCTTTCAGGCAATTTGTTTTGGATGAGTTTCACATGTAAGTAACTATAGCCAAAGATCTTAATCTAAATGTAGTTTTTAAGCCTAAAGATGCTTGTCTTTTCCTTATCACTCTTTGTGCTTTGCTCATCTCCTCTCTGGAAGAATGACACATCCAGACTACTTGAACCATTTTGTTTGAGTGGAAAAGAAATACCCTTAATTTAATTTTGCCTCTAGACCAACTCCCAAGTCTGGCAGGGCATCAAGCTTGTTTCATACCAAGGCAGTGGCTTTGAAACCATCAATTATAATTCTTTTGGTTCAGAGTACAGAAAAAATTGACTTTTCAACCCTTAAAGGCCTCAAATTATAGGACTCTCAGTGAAATTATTTTGCTAACCTAGCACAAAAAGTCTTTCTTAACAGAACTGTATTCCTTTCCACCTCTACTTGCATACTAGTTTACTCTAGAGTGACTTCATCTCTTTCATAAGATTTTGCTGGAAGAGCAATAAGTAGTAAACACTTCAATATTCTGCTGTCTTCCTGTGATTTCCCCTAATGTTTAGTCTCAGTTTGTGGTCTGCCTTCTAAGATATTACAAGCCACAACAATACTAATGCTTTGTCTCAGAATTCTTAAGGATTAGTCAGCTTTCAGACCCAAATACCTGTGTCTCTTCTTTCTGCCTCCCAACTGCTAAACATAATATGTCACATATGTGCCTCTTTATGCACCCCACTTCTGGCACCAAATTTTGTCTTAGTTAGGAGGTAGGTTTGGAATATGTAATAGAGACTCAAATATAAAGAAAATAGAGCAGCCGGGCTCGGTGACTCAGCCTGTAATTCCGCGCCTTGGGAGGCTGAGGTGAGTGGACTGCCTGAGCCCGCGGGTTTGAGACCCACCTGGGAAACTTGACGAGACCTCATCTCTACAATAAATCAAAAAAAAAATTAGTCGGGCGTGGTAGCACACACCTGTAGTTCCAGCTACTTGGAAGGCTGAGGTAGAAGGATCGCCGGAGCCCAGCAGGTCGAGGCTGCGGTGGCTGGGAGCAGCCACTGCACTCCAGTCTGGGCGACGGAGTGAGACTCCAACTCAAAAAAAAAAAAAGAAAAGAAAATAGAGCTTTAGCTCCTTTTCGTTACAGTCTGAAAGTGGTAGTCCAGGGCTCTTACGGGAGACCCAGGCTCTTTCTGTCATGTGACATGTCATCTTTAAGATAATGCTCTTTTCTACATGGTGAAAAATAACGCATCACTACAAACACTTTTTAAATCATCAAAATGAGAAAAGGGTGGTAGAAGAAGCAGCATTTCCTCCCTTTAAGGCATGCCTGGAAGCTGCACAAACCAAGTTTAAAGGAGCCAGGAATAGTCTTTACTCCATAAGGAAGAAGAGGAGAATGACCATCAGGGAACAAAAAATCATTTTTCTACAATTAAAAAAAAAGAGACTTGTTTATTTGGATCTAACATGTTGGTGTATTGTGAACCAATATTTGTAATAACAAAAAAATTAAGTTGATTAGAACATTATTTTAAGAACAGCTACTGCTATAATGATATTTATAAAATATTTTTAAGATGTAACATTCAAAATAAAAATTTTAATGAAGTAGATGTAAATTTATAATTTACTTTTTTCATTATATGCTTGATACAAAATAAGCATTTGGTAAATTGTTGCTGAATAAAACAATGAATGAACTGACCAAATATCAAATTTTTATTGAATACTTGTTATGAGAACATTTGTGTTACACACTAAAGAGATTTTTTTTTTAAGCATGATGTATGCTCTCATAACAAAGAGTTGACAGCATTTTACTTGATGATACTGGCAACTTAAAGCATTAGCACATCTAATAAAGGTTATTAACATAATAATCAATAATTTGGGGGAAATGATTGTACATAAAACAAGCCCCAGAGCACTCAGCATTAAGAAATCAGGAAGATGGGGAGGGACCAGTGAGGAAATTGATAATGAACAGTCAAAGAGGAAAACCTCAGAAGTCCCAGAGCTGTGAAGAAAGTGCTGAAAGGCAGAGGAAAAGATCCGCTGTGTCAATGCTGCTGGCAAGTCCAGTAAGATAAGGACAATGATTGACCATGGATTTGTTTGTTTTGTTTATTGTCCTCAATTTCACTATATGTAATGTAAACTCCATTATGGCAGGAAGTTTTTGTCTTATCATTAATAGTTTTCATGAACTAGAATTATATTATTAAGTGCATTAATCTTATCTATGAATATAAATATAAAAATCCAAAATAAAATAAAAAATATTTTATGATGATAAAATACTTATTAGATGAAAAAATGTAGAAGATCACTATAAAATTTCATGTTCTAAATGGCATCAATTTAAATACAAAATTCAGAGAGTGTGACAGTACAGAGAAAATAAAACTTGGAAATAAAGCTTTAGAAATACGTGTTCCTAATGTTTTCTTTAGCATGCAGATATTTAACCTAAGCCCAACACATTCACAGATATGGTCATTTCGCATAATTTTTTTTTTTTTGGCAATGACACATTCATTGCAAATTACAGCTCTTAACCCCAAATCAACTTCTTGCACAAAGTAATATTTAATTCTATTAAAAGGCACTAAAGAACTCTACCAGAATCACATTAATTATTCAACATTTTATAGCATGCTCATGTCTTAAAATCAAATTTTAGATTACATGCTATAATAACCAATTATACATTATCCAAATATCTACATTGTCCAAAGTTGTATAAAATTCCCATGAAGTTGAGTTCACAGTTCAAAATGACATAAAATTTCAGCACTATAACCACCAAAATAAATTAATAAGTGTGGAATGTTGATGGCATAGTATAAATGCAACAGAAATATGTCATTAAATAAAGTTAAAACAGAAACATTTCTGGGAAGTTCCTAATTAGATTTTATACTAAAATCTATAGATTCAGTATTTCTAAAACTATATCTTACCAACAGTATAACTGTCTAGGATCTTTTATATTTGCAAAGATACAAGTGTAATGTATATTTTCCCTCCAAATTTTGGGCAAAAGAGTACATGGGTCTTTCAATTAAATGTGCCCTTAACGTTTCAACAAGACTAATAAAGAGTCATCTTGTTCAGATAAATAGCTCTAGAGTAACTAGCTAGTCCCAACTGATGAGTGATTTTATAATACTAGTTGAATTTTGGGTGGGAAGCATGGAAACCTACCAGAATTTTCACAGGCAATTTGCCAGAGAGAGCTTGTCAAGAAAACAGTACTGTGATTTCAACTTTGAACTTTGAACTGTACATTGTGTGAACTTGTCAAATACTCATCCCACAAATAACCTCATGCTCTTTCTGAAAATTTTGCCAAATAGAATGAATCTGATTTACTGGGGGGAAAAATGTTTCAGGCCAAGAAAAATATACACATTGTGTATAGAGTGTCAATAATTCTGGAAATATTAATTTACCTCTATTCATGATTTCACTTTAAAAGAATGCAGTGTTGTTACTGCTGAAATATTTTTACAATAATAAGATCATTTTCTTCCCAAGGAAACATGATTTTCACATGTCACTACGTTTGCATTATTTTCCTAGAGTAAGTCAGCTAGTTAAAACATGATGCTACTGATGTCAAGGTTGAGATTCTGCACCCCAGTCATTCTCCATGCAGATTACTTAGACTATTAGGATTTTAACCTATGACCAAAATCCTGTTCGTTGTTTTATAGAATACAAAAAAACAACCTCTGCCTATTTTCAATTTAGAATAGGCATTTAATCAGAAGATATTGAATGAATAGGGATAATAACTGAATGAATGCAGAGAGTTAATAGAATTAAGAATTGAACTAAAAACAAAAGATAGTCATCAATGACAGGAATTACAATATAGAACTCAGGAATAATAGCATCAGAATAGATGCCAGAAGTAACAAAAGCAGGGGTAAAATGTAGGACCACTCAACAAACTCAGCCAAAACTTATCCTTTTGAGTTCTGTTAATGTTATTAAATTACTGGTTTCTGTAGTGACTTACTGTCTAGCACATTCACTTTATTATCTTTTCAGAAATAAAAAGTTTAAATTAAGAGCTATTCCTTAAAGTCACCTGACTTTTTTTTTATAGTATCTAAATGTGACAAATGGTAGCTACTGAATGACCACTTGTTAATGAATATACAAAAATTACTAGACAACAGGAATCTGAAGCAATAAAGAACTATGAGTTTAAAGCTGTTAATACATGTCTAAAAATAGAGAATATCCCACAAGAAGTCTGCTAAAAAGTACCTGAAAATAAAGAAATTTTAAGCATTATAGACAGTTGAAATAAAAATAAAATGTCCTAAATACCTTTATCAAAGTACTATAATGTATTATTTTATCTTATATGGATAGCAAAATTGCTGTTTAATGCAGCTCCTTGATTTGTGAAAGAGAAGACAAGGTAGCAGTGTCAATTATCTCCTTGAAAGGAGTGAGTCTTAATCTTCTAGGGGTCACATAACTCTTTGAGAGTCTAATTTTAAAACAATGAGCCCTTTCTACAAAAATGTGCACATCATACACAAAATGCCACACACAATTCTGGGACTATTCATGCCATTTATTAAAACCTGAAAATGTCGATGGGATTAAAGTTAAGAAGACTTCTCATAGAAAGGAACAGTAAAGTTCAAGATTTGTTATTACCTTCAAAATGAAAGGAAAGATTAATTACATTTGTGCATAGCAATAATATTCCACACATAGTAGGTACCAAATACATTACTTTAAATTTATATTTCCCAATCTAAAATTAGTTTTAACAGATATTCATAGGCTAAAAGTTAATTGCTGACATGCAAATTAAATGTTGGTGGAGAAGAATTATATAGTTAAACAAGCTTGTGAAATACTAAACTAAACAAAGTTAAGCAGGTGTTTCTTTACTCCACAATTTTTCAGAGTTTTTACTCTATCAAAACACAAAAATGCAATAGATTATGGTAGTATTTCCTCAAATTCTTTTACTGATGAAGTAGCCTTTTCCTTAAAACATTGGTTATCTGCTGCTGGAAATCATTTTACTTGTGTGTAAGAACAACAATTGCTTTAATTAATACTCAATTTTGAATGGAAATAAGCTTACATTTAATCTATATTATATTCCTCTTGAAATAAATTTAGGTATTAGCATAAAAGAAAAATAACATATCTGAGAAGATTTCATATTTTTTTTAGAACGAAACAATTTTTTATACTCATACACACAAAAAAGTGTTACCTCTGAATTACCTATAAGAATTATGAAAACCCGGACAGGGTCAGAGGTAACAGTGAGATAGTTTGAGGCCAAGAGAAAGGGGCCCTGCTGCAAGGGTGAGTGTAGAAAATCCACCCTTCAGCTGGATGCCATGGCTTATGCCTGCAATCCCAGCAATTTGGTAGGTGGAAGCAAGAGGATTGCCTGAGTCCAGGGGTTTGAGACCCTGGCAAAGTCAACTTGGCAAGACCTTGTCTCTACAATAAATCAAAAAATTAGCTGGGCATGGTAGTGTGTGCCTGTGGTTCCAGCTACCTAGAAGGTTGAGGCGGAAGGATCACCTGAGCCCAGCAGGTCAAGGCTGACCATGATGGTGCCACTGCACTCCAGCCTGACACCCTCGCAAGGCTGACCATGATCGTGCCACTGCACTCCATCCTGGGCAAGAGAGTGAGACTCTGACTCAAAAAAAAAAGAAAAAAAAAAGAAAAGAAAATTAAATGCTGGTACATGTAATTCCTACATGAACTAATACCCAATTTGTTTAAACTAATTCATGGATTTTATCATTTCTTTTTTTTTTTAAGTAAGGAGTACGGGCAGATCATGACTTCCAGGCATCCCGCAAAGCAGGCAGGTCACCTTAGGGGCAACCTTTACCTGCTCAAAAATTTGTCTCACATTAGCAGTGAGGATTTGGGCATCACCCTGAATCGCTATTTTCCTTACTCATAAGTTTAAGGCATTATCATTTCTTTGAAAAAAATTATTTGCATATGTACTAAATTGTATACAATTACCACTAATAGCTAATATTTATTAACTATGTACCTTGTGCCAAGCGCTGTGCAAAGCACTTCACATGGTCAACATACCACTTAATCCCTATGTAACTCCATCAGTAGGCATTGCCAGTGCCCCTGATTTATACACAACAACATGTAGGCATTGCGAGTGGCTCCAATTTATACGTGAGAACATTGGGCCTTGCTATTGGTATTCTCCTTACAGTACCCTGTTAAGAAGTGGTGAAATTAAGATGCTAACACCAATATCCTAATCCAAACACTTGCTCTTAATCACTACCCAATGTTTGCTGGATTTGCTTGATACAAGAATCATCTGGAATGCTTGTTAAACATACATGGTCCTGGCCCCTCCTCCTGGAGATTCTGGTTTAGTATATACAAGGATATACAATAATCAATTTTCATAGGGCTCCTGCCCAGAAAATTCATATGAATGGGCAAGTTTGGGAAATCCCAAACTGCAAAATGGTGAATCTCTGAAAACTCCTATATATGTATAACCTAACCTCACGCTATTCTAGCTCTTAGAATCACTTTTTTTTCCTTGAGGATGACAGGTACTCTTTCATTTTCATTCCTTTTAGAAATTGTTAAAAGATCTCCATATCTCAATATAAAAACTATAGTGAGAACCTTCCAAAAAGAGCAAAATATAATGTAATGACCATATTTACATATACAGTAAAATTAAATGGCTGATCAATATATCATCTTTTTTCCTTTTATAACAATAGGAATAATCTCTATTAAGCAAACATTGGTTACATCCAGATTTTTTTAAATGTCAAAGTAGTAAACATGTTAAATGTCAGAATAATGTCTTTAAAAGTCAAATTCAAAGAAGAAGAAGGCAAGCTAAGAGCACTCTAGGAACTCCGTCGAGCTGTCTTTAGCTGTCCATTTTATTAAGTATACTGATATGATTGACATTTTATACACAGAGCTGTGGACTGAATGATTCTTTCTTTTGTGCACTTGGAGAGCAAACCAACTTCATCCACAAACTTAAATGCATGCACACACAAATGTGAAACATTTCCAGTGAGATGGGCTTTCATCAAGCTTATTTACTAAGCTTTTTCACCTTAACCAAAGAGGCTGCTATTTTTACACAAGACTATATACTCATTCCCCAGTGTAAAATCACTCCCTGAGCAATTCAGTGGCTTAATTGGCAACACCACCCTTTTACTAACAAATCCACAATAAAAGAAATGTTTTCAAACAGTGAGTATGTAACAAGGCAACATATGATTAAAATTCAGCACATTATCTCTCTCAGATTTTATGACTGCAGGTGCAGAGCTCAACTGTTCAGAGGCTTTCTAAGGGCAAGGTTCCCTTTCATGGAAAACAATTCTATTTTTACACCTGTGTTTACAAAGATTCTAAGTGAAAAGACCTAGGGACAGATAATGGAACAAGAAAATAACACTCAACATTATCCTCACAGAAGCCTGAACCAGTCATTCCCCAAGGAAAAGGCAGGGGTGAGAATAATCCTTGATCTAGCAAAACTATCCCCAAAGTTACTTGTGTTCACAGAAATTTATGTGTAGTCATAAATGTGTTAGATAAGGCAAAAATATTTCTTATCCTTTCCCGATCTTGAAGCAGTTACCAGGAGCAAGAGCTAAGAATTTACTCTGTGTCACTTGGCTTGTAGTCATCACTTTCAATTTAAAAGGTATGCATTAAGCATCTATTATTTATTCAACAAATATTTATTGAGACCCTACCATGTGTAAGAAATTGTGCTGGGTATACAGTGTGAAAAAAGATCATGTGAAATATTGTTGGATAGGCCTTGCAAGAGGAAAAAAAAAGACTAATAAATAGGAATACTAAATTAACCTATTCACTCTGCCCTCAGGGCCTGACCCCATCACATGAGTCCTCAACTTCTCAACACTCTCACATTGTGGGTTAAGTTTCCAACACATGCTTTTGGGGGAATACATTAGAACCTTAGCAATGGCCATACCCTATGTCTTGGCGGGCTTATAAGTTCCCAGATTATTAAAAGTGCCTCCCACACACACACACAAGTAGACGGGTGCTGAACGGGCTCCTGGAAGAGATGGACACTATTCCTTTAGGACTATCTATGGACTAGGCCCTGATTCTGGCTGGGCTCCCCTAGAGCATCCATATAAACAATTTGATTAAATAACGTATTAAAAATTCACTCGCCTACATGATGTTTAGTGATTGATAACAATTTAGTATAATGGATGAGAAGAGGCAGTAAGTATATTTTGATTGTTCTGTCAATGAAGGTGAAGATTCCTCCTAAAGTCTAGGTATCTGCTATCTCTTCCTCAACAGATTCAGAAACCATCTCTTCATGTTCTTTATTGTCCTGCGCTGTTTTTGGTTAATTTAATTTAATTTTCTATCTCTTTCATCAAGGAAAAAATAGCAATACTATTACTACTTATAATGCCATGACTCTTTGGAATCTGTTTGTACTGCAACAATGTAGACTTCTTGCCTCTGCGGTTCCCTAATACCAGTTCTTGTGCACTGATCACATCACCCTTAGGAAGCGGCCTCATCTCCAGTGCCACCCTTAAATACTGGCAGCCAGTGACTCTCAAAGATTATGTTATGCTTTATGGCCACAAAAGCAAGCCTTACCCAGAGTATGCAGGAAGATGTAAATGATAACTCCTTTTCTAGTCATGTTACATTTACCCTACCTCTTGTACTCTTTAGGTCACAGTCACTGCATCCCTGGAATGTGATCCCTTTCAATGTTGAAACAACAATCTTGCCTCCCACACACCACTACCAGTGAGAAGGTAAGGGGAAGAGACAAGCAGACAAAGAAAAGTCCCAGGAGCAACAAATGTCCCTTCCTCTCTCAACGTGGCTTCAGACTGGTCATCCACATAAATGAGAAACAAGAGGATACCGACCCAGAGGGCCCATTGGGTGTTACATAGCAATTATCTCTACAGTCCTCAGAGGTCCTGGGACATAGCCACCCTGAAGGACCACCTGCAGAGAGGCAAGGGCCACCTGCAGAATGATGGGTGACTGCACTGGGAGCCAACAGTTACAAGTCACTGTAATGCAGTAACCCCAAAACTGAGTGGGCTTGCGTATATGGTTCTTTTCCTATTACAAGGAAGTCACCTGGAAGCTCAGTAAGGAAAGACAGTGGTGTATTAGAACTTAGGAGAGGCACCAATGGCCCCTTAGAGAAAAAAGGCTCTGGGCAACCAGATTTAGTTCGATATCCTGTGTTTGCATGTGCTAAGTCTAGCAACCTAGCTAGATCACACTCGACTCATTTCGCGAGTTACCAATGGTCCATTACACCGTGATTTCTCCATTCTTGATTTTGATAAATTTTTATCATCTAAAATACTCTGATGAAAGAAGATATATGGGCAGCCAACAGACACATGTAAAAGTGCTCGGCCTCACTCAGCAGAGAAATGCAAATCAAAATCACATTAAGATACCACCTAACCACTGTAAGAATGGCCATCATTAATAAAACAGATAACAACAGGTGTTGGTGAGGATGTGGAGAAAAAGGAACGCGTTTACGCTGCTGGGGAGAATGCAGACTAGTACAACCTCGTTGGAAGACAGTGTGGCAATTTCTGAAAGAACTAGAAATTTATCTTCCATGTGATCCAGCAATTCCCCTATTGGGAATATACCTGAAGGAACTCAAATTACTCTACAAAAAAGATACCTGCACACGTATGTTTGTTGCAGCTCTATTCACAATAGCAGAAACATGGAACCAACCGTGTTTCCCATCAAAGTTGGACTGGATTTAAAAAATGTGATACATATACACAATAGAATATTATGCAGCCATAAAGAAGGACAAATATATGGACTTTGCAGCAACTTGGATGGATTTGGAGTCGATCATACTCGGTGATTTATCAAAGAAACAAAGAATTGAGTTCCATATGTTCTCACTCATAAGATTACCTTGAACAATTATATAATGCTATAAGAAAGTGATTGGCGGATTGCGGTCAAGATGGCGGCAACACAGGCAGAACTGTGAGATTCTCCGAATGTGAGTTCCCCAAAAAGTCTCTTGCCCTCCTTCCCCTACCCCACTGCCCACAGCTAGACGCATTGGTCCAAGGCTCAGGGACCCCCGGTCCGACGCAGGGCCGGCTATTGCGTCCCGGGCTGCTCCATCGTGGGTGGGAAGGTCCGGGTCTCTGCTCTTTGGATCCCTGAGCAATCGACTATGATGGTCTGGGGTAGTGTGGTAGCGTGAGCCTCCTGGGGATCAGCTGCCCAGCTGGGCGCTCCACTCGGGGCTCCAGAGCTCCAGATTTCAGAGCCCCAAAGCTCCC
>CAUYQG010086410.1:0-21242 GCA_963574415.1 Tarsius wallacei
AAAAATAATAATAAAGTTTGAAATGTTGTGAGAATTATCAAAATGAGACACAGAGACATGAAGTAAGCACATGATGTTGGAAAGATGATGCCAACAGACTTGCTAGACACAGGGTTGCCACAAACCTTCAATTTATAAAAATTGCAGTATCTGTGAAGTGCAATAACTTGAAGTGCAATAAAAAGAGGTATGGCTGTTGTTGAAGATGTATATTTAATTTGATGTTCAAGTTAATAATTTTCTATATATAATAACAATTTCAATTTTTATGTTTTGATTATAAAGCCTGTTTATTAAGAATGTTAAACCATCAAAGTATAATGTATAATAAACTATTCAGAAATAGAAAACACTTCTTTGAATAAACTACAAACATAAAACACGAGACAGTTAAAAGACATTCATTAATTTAAAAAATCTGTTTGGATGTGTGCTAAGTAAGGCACTGTTGTGCTAGGTACAATGGTGAAGTTGAATAAGGCACATCCTGCTCTTGAGGAGCTTACAAAACTAGTAGAGGTTTTCAAGATACTGTATATCAAGTAAGCTGGAGTGATTTCTAATGTAAAGAGGAGCGAATACTTTTTGCCTTGAGTGTTAGTTTAGTTGTCTTTGCAAAAGCTTCTTTCTTTTCATAATATGCGGCCTCATTTACAAACACTGGATACACGGTACAGTCTCCATCCAATGGAATAGTCATCCCATCAAGCGTTAAAAACACAGGATCTCCAGGGTGCAATGGTTTCCAGTCTTGATCCTCTCAGGAAACAATTAAAATAAACAAATCACATTTTGCTTTTCTCCAACTTTAAAATTTTAGGCCAGACTCCAGACAACTAACAAATTGTAGCATTCTGTTCTTTTAAAAGAGATATTTGAGAGCGGCATTGAGAGGCCATATGAGTGATCTGACTAAACTGAAATTGTGTAATTAATTTTGGCAGCAGTTTTTAAAGTTCCCCTTTTCATTTTTATAATTGACACACGTAAGGTTTGCTTTAATACCAGGATTACCTTGAATGTTGCCAAAGAGATTTATAATATCGAAAGGCAAAACTAAATGCATGTCCACCTAAGTGCATATTCTTCCTCTTGCCAGCTGAAGTTAAAATCTGTTCAGCAGAATTTAGGAAACACCCACTGAAAGCTTTCTGTGTGCAACAAATTCTACTACTGAAATATAAAAATGCGTCACGCTATACCTGCATTTGAGGAGACTATTCTGATCAGGATTGTGAGAGAAGGTGATGGTGAACTGGAGAAAAGTTTGAGACAGGTGGATGTGTACCAAATGTGCTCTCACGCTAGGGTAACGACTGCGTTATCTGAAAGGCCCTGCACCAGGGATTAAGATCTTTCAGCCCTCAAGCACCAATGCTATCACACCACAGGAATGCTAGGCAGGTCTTCTCCAACTGTGATGTGCTTACAAATCATCTAGGGATTGTTAAGATGAAGATTCTGATGGGGTGGGGGGGCCTGAGATTCTGCATGTCTAACATTTCCTAGAAGTAGCAGCATCAAACCCAGGAATTTGCCAGTAAAGCAGAATTTTATCCCCTACTGCAGTCCCACCAAATCAAAATCTTCATGTTAACAAACCCCCAAAGATTCCCATGTACAACATTCATGTTTGAGAAGCACTGTCTCACACAATTGTCTTAATCCTGGCTGCACATGATAATCACCTGGGATGGTAACATACATATGTATGGGTAGAGGGGCTAGCCCCATCTCAGATGAATCAACCTAGAATCTCAAGAGTGGGGCACAGACATCATTATTTCTTAAATTTACATACAATTAAATTCACTCATCTTCATTTATAGTTCTATGAGTTTTGGTATATGCATAGCACTAAGTCATACAAACTGCAGCCACATAATCAAGATACATAACGCTGTACCTACCTCCTCCGATCCCTCGTGCCACCCATTTATAGTTCAGATTTTTTGTTTTTATTGTTTTAAAGACGGAGATGATTTTACAAGGTGGCCCAGTTGAGAACTACTTCTCTAGACCAGTGGTTTTCAGGCAGTCTTATCCCAGAACCACTGAAGGAACTTCCTCAATACACATACGTCTAGCCCCGTCTGCAGATATCCCCATGTAGGGCAGTGCTTCCTAGGCCTGGGTCACATGAAAATCACCTGGTGAGCTCAACTGATTCCCTGTCTACCCCTTGATGAGTTAAATCAGACTTTCTGGGAATGGGACCCAGGAGTCAGGATTTCTTTTTTAAAAAAATTTTATATTTATTTTTAGAACAATTTTTTTTGAAAAATTTTTTTTACAGATGTGGGGTACAATTCAGGATTAGGTACATAAGTAGTCATTGTACAGGTGAAGTTTGGACCTCCCTTTGAGAATTCCTAAATAGCTTCTCAGATGATCATATGGCCTGAGTTTGAGAAGCACTGTATTACTAGTTTGTGATAGGTTCCAGGCATTGCCAGGCAGGGGTCCCCTAGGTAATTCTAATTAGCATCCCTGATTAAGAATCATCATTCTTAGAATAAAATCTAGACTTATAACTAGGGCCCTGCCTATGTCTTTGGCTCCAGGGTCTGTTGTTTTCTGCTCCTACTCTCCATGGACACTGGGCTCCTTGCTGTTCTTCAAATGCTCCAAGTATGTCCCAGCCTCAGGACCTTTACACTTGCTTTTCATATGGTTGACTTCTCATCTTCCAGGCTCCAGCTTCAGTGCCACCATCTCAGAGATGGTGCTTTCTGACCACTGTATCTAATTGGAACCCTCTGCTATACTGTTAGGCTTATTTTTATTTTTATTTTTTGAGTCAAGGTCTCACTCTGTTGCCCCGGCTAGAGTGTAGTGGCAGGATCATGGTTACTGTAATCTCAACCTGCTGGGCTCAGGCAGTTCTTCCAATTCAGCCTTCCAAAAGTAGCTGGGATTACAGGTGCGTGCCACCATGCCTGGTTAATTTTTTGATTTTATTGTAGAGATGCGGTCTTGCCATGTTGCCCAGGTTGGTCTTGAACCCCTAGACTCAGGCAATCCTCTCATCTTGGCCTCCCAAAATGCTGGGATTACAGGTATGAGCCACAGTGCCCAGCCTAGGCTTATTTTTTTTATAGCACTTATTACAGTGGGAAATGATCTGGTTTGTGTATTGCTTACTTATTCATGGTCTGTTCTCTCCCCATTGGTATGGAAGCTCCTTCAGGGACCTTGCCTATCTTGAATCTTAGGCATAGAACAGGCTTAATTGTGATTAAGAAATATTTATAGAAATAAGTGATCTTACACAGAAACAAAGAACTGAGTATCACATGTTCTCACTCATAAGTGAACCTTGAATAACTACTGTAATACTATAGGAAAAGGATTGACAGGAGAGGGAAACTGCGGGGTTGGGGATGGTGAGTGGAGGTGGGGGGGAGGTGAGATTGACAGTAGTCGAAATTTGCCTGGGGAAGGGGGCACACCTCATCAACAAGGGTACCTGCGCAATGAATATTTGTATACCTAACCCTGAATTGTACCCCACAATTTTAAAACAAAATAAAATTTATAAAAAGAAATAATTTGCCAATCAATCCCTCCTGTAGAATACTAAGCCATTCCTTATTGTCTATCAAATCAAAACAATCCTTCCTACCTTTCAAGACCTACCACTAACCTGATTTCCTATTGCTCTCATTAATCTCACTTCTCATCCTCCCCAGGATTATTTTTGTACTCCCCAAGAATATTCTCAAGGATATTCTCAAACCTGAAAAATCCTGTTTTAGTTTGTTATGGGATCATCACTTTGGCCTCTGTTTCTTGTACTTAACAATTTTTTTACCTTATTGCCTTCTTCCTTTCTTGCCTGCAATCTATATCTTTCCTTTAACACATTGCCTAAGTCTCCAGCTTCAGGTTTCCACCTGGGTCCCATTAAGCCACAAAACAGGATTTGTTCCACTAGTCTGTATTTTTGGGCAGGCCACTTAATTACATTGCAAGTCTGATGACTATTACAGTCATTAAATAGGGATTTGAACTGGATCAGTGGTTTTCAAACCTGACTACCCAAGTCAATAAGATCAGATTATCTCAGAGTAGAGTCCAGACATTGTTACTTTTTAAAAAGCTCTCTAGGTAACATGTAGCTGGGGTTGAAAGTCCCAGACTAGATAATCTATCAGGTCTCGCCCATCTCTGAGGTCTGAGAGTGCATACGGTACTCACAATGAGGAATGGAAATTTTAACTTTTTGAAACCTTTGCTCCTCCCTGCTGTTCATCTTGCCTTTTCCAGATTCAAACTTCCTATAGTCTCCTAAGAGCCTTTTCTTCCTCCTTCACTATGCCTTTACATATCAAACCTGGCAAGGCAAGGAGTAGATTCTGGGGTTCCGAGAAGAATCAGGGAGTGGTAGCAGACATTTCAAAGAAAGAGGCTCTGATTGTTTTTCTCTAACTTATTCAGTAGTGAGTACAGGGAAATAGCAGCCATGTGGTCAACTGCAAAGAATATTAGTTCTGGATCTGTCATGGATAGCTGTAAGGCTATGGAAGGGATCTAACTTCTGAGTATCTATTTTTTAATATTAAAATGAACATAAAAATTCCTACCTATTGTACTGGGGTAGGAATTGCACTTTCTCTAAAAGGCCTTGTCTGACCATCCCCCCTCCCACCTCATTATTCTGCTATAGTATTTGGTTATCTTCATTTCTAGATTATAGTTTAGACTTTAGTACTTCTAAACTATAAATTGCATGAGAGTACAGACCATGCTTACTGATGTAGACCCAGACCCAGCACAGTAATATATGTTTATTGAGTGAAGGCCTATCTGCCCTATACTGCAGTGTTTTTTGAGAACATCAAATAAGCTAAAGTATGTAAAACGTATGAACTGTAAAGTTCTACTCAAAAGTAGAGTGTTATTATTTTCCACATTTGTTACCTGCAGATTAGGATGGATAATAGCAGCAATTTCTCCATTTTCATTCCTGGGATAATCAGCTTTCTCCACTATTTTATAGACCTCAATGGCACAGGGAGGAAACTCTTTTCCTATGACAAAACAATATGTATAAATGGCAAATAAAATACATGGAAAAAAGAAAATATGATAATTTAAGGAAGGAAGAACGATAAAATGAAGACAGTTATGGAAGAATATACCACATTTAGTTAAGGATGTTCATACACAACACTAAATCAAAAGATGTTTGTGAATTATTTCTATCGACACTTTGTCCACAGATATACCACCAATGGACAGATGTAGAAAACAGAACTTAAAAAGCTAGTTTGGGAGGAAAAGAGCCTAGGACTGGGAGTCAGGACACCTGTACTCTAATCTCCTAGCTATGCAATCTTGAGCAAGATGCTTAACTTCTCGAGGCTCAGTTTCTTTATCTGTCAAATGAAGATTTCGGGTTAGCTCATTTTGGAGGGCTTTTCCAGCTCTGACCTTCTATGACTGCGTATTTTCAGGAGGACTTCCAACAAGTTGGATGACTTCAGTCTAGTGCTTTCTCTTAACTAAGTACATTAAACACTTGATCAGCTAGCTCCTGGGCAGTGAGATCTTGGGACACAGGTCATCTACCAACAATGGAGTCCAACTTCCAAAGATGTAGTGACATTAAACAACCCAAGACCAAGAAACTTGGAAAAGCAGTAGTTTACATATATACCATGCAATCTCTGAGCAAACAGGATGAACCCATAGTGTATCACTGTCACAACTCAAAGGCAGGTGTTATTTGGCCTTAGAGTTATAATGGGGATATCCAGTGATCACTCACGTATCAGTAAGCTTTTGTTGTATAACATACTACCCCAGAACTTAGTGGCTTGAAACAACCACCTTCTAATTTAGCTCATGACTCTGTGGGCTGTTTGGGCAGTTCCTCTGATCTGGATTGGCTTTGCTGATTTCTAATTGTCTTGCTTACGTATGTGGTGAGTCGCAGGTCAGCTGGAGGCTGGATTATGTGGGATGGCCTCATTTTCATGTCTGGCATTTGACAGGCTGACAGCTGGAGCTGCAGACACTGTAGGTTAGGGATGCCTGAGTTTTCCACCCCATAGCCTTTTGTTATCCAGCAGCCAGTGTGGACTGATGCACATAATGGCAGTATGTACAGGGTTTCCAAGAGCAGTAAGAGAGTAAGTCCCAGTGTGCAAGTACTTTTCAAGCCTCTTTTGTGACATAATAACAAGTTATATGGCCAAGCTGGATTCATGGTGTGGGGAAACAGACTCCATCTATTAACAGAAGGATCTGAAACACCACACTACAAGGACGTGGATGCAGGAAAGGGAAGAATTTATAGCCGTTTTGAAATGTATCACACCCTCCAAGATGAAGATGGGAATTTACCAGACATCATTTCATTAAACCAGAAGGTCTATTGGGAGGAAAGGAAAAACTGAGAACACAAGAGAGTATGTTTTTGCTACTTAGAATCTCAGAGCTGGAAGGAGCCTTGAAAGCCTAGCTTCCATCAATGCTTGAGTATTTTCCACATGTTCTGGCCACAGAGTCATTTTACTTCTGCATGAACGGCCACACAAAGTATGGTCCATTTCACAGCTGCTTAGCTTTGTTAATTGAAATTTCTGTCTAGGTAACTTTATCCCGCTATTTTGCCCTCTGGGTCACAAAAAAAAGTCTAATTTCTCTCCAATGTATCCCTCTTAAACTCTGAAATAAAACTGCCTTAAGCCTTCTTTTTGCTAGGCTCACTATCCTTAGTTCTGTCGTAACATACTACTCATATTTGGTCACATACATGAAGATGTATATGAAGACAAATACATGAAGATGGCACTCTGTAAACTGATGTTCTATGTGCATCTGAGGGATTATTCTTATGGTTTTCAAAGTTCTCAACATCCTCAACTCTCTCCTTGGCTAAATTCCTCTTTATAGACATTTCTCCTGAATTATGGACTCAAAATTTATTCACAGTTTTCAAGTGTTGTATATTCAAAGTAGAAAAAGACCATACCTTCCTCATTCTGGGATTTTTGCATGAGAAAAACTTTGTTCCTAGTGTATTTAACTTTAAATATTTGGTTTAGATAGTTGTGGACCCACCTTCTCAACAGGATGTTTTCCTGCTATCTATCACTTAGATAAGCATGTCACATACATTTTTATCCAAGTCATTAACAACAATTTTGAGTGACACAGAGTCAAGGACGAAGCCCTTCTACACACTTAGGGATGTTTCTTTAGGTAGTTATGATTCTTTTGTCAGCATTCTTGGGATACTGCTGCTCAGTTAAAAATACACCAAATTGAATAGACTAAATTAATAGTGGTTTACAATTTTTGAATTGCAGAATCCCTTGCTTAAATGAAATGTTACATGGAAGAGCAATAAAACAGACAGAAGAACTTCTCTGGTTGAAGCAGAGATAAGGGGTGGGGTATCTGGGAGCTACTATTTACCACCTCTGTGGTAGGAACCTATGGACCATGACCTGAAAACCATGTTTTCCGCTGAGGTTTGTGGCCTTCTACCTGGGTTTAGCATATCAAAGGGTTTCTTATGAATATATTGTGACCTTCCCAACACCAGTTCAATGAGACAGTATAGAACCTGCCCTCAGACAAGGGTAGTAAAAGCAAATTTTAAATTTTCATGACTTTGGAGTCAAAGGATTTCCAAGCACAAAAGAAATTCCTGAGACTGTAGTTGGGTACACAATCTGAGGTTAAGGAATTGCACTTCCCACAGGCACTGAATTATACACCAGTTCTGTCACTATAATTACCTCAACAACAATTTCAACTCAGGCTGTTGGAATAATTGTTTACCTAAAATGTCTATTTGATTTTATTTTAAGCAATTTAAAAAAATTTTAAAGTAAACTTGAAAAATAATTAATAGACTTTAATTTTTGGTGCAGTGTTAGATTTACCAAATTTAAAAAAACAGATAGCCCATATCTGTCTACCAGTCTCCATTTAATTAATTTTTAATTACAGAAGTAATACATTAGTACAATATTCTCATTTAACATAACTAAAACAAAATTAATCTGGTTTGTTACTCCTCTCTTCAGTAATCACTGTTACCAGTTTGGTGTGCTTTCTTCTACAACTTTTCGTATGGTATATTAACATGCATATGTGTATGTATTCTAACAAGTGATTATTATTAGATTATTTTAAAGCAAATTGGTATGTTTTGGTCTGCAACTTGCTTTCTTTTAATTAACAATGTGTATTGAAGAGTCTTTCATGTTAGTTTACTGAACTGTTGACCAACTGATGGACATTTGGGTTGTTCCATTGTTTTGCAGCTATAAACAATGCTGCAATAACAATTTGTGTATATGTGGAATTGCTGGATAATAAGATTTGTGCATTTTGAGAAGTTGATACCATAAAATTATCCTCTAAAATGTTACCAATTTATATGTTCACTGCAGATAATGAGAATATCTCCTTTGCCTACAACTTTACCAACATTTAACATTATCAGACTGTTTTCCCAATCTAATGGGGGAAAATGGTGTCTCATTTTGATTAGCATATCCTTAATTACTAGCGATATTGAATATCTTTTTTATATGTTTATTGTACATCTGTATTTCCTAGTCTTTCTTTGCTTTTTAAAATGGAGATTAATAAGAAAATCAGGATTTGATTTGGAGGCTTTATTTGACAGCTGTTTTTCTTGAATGTGCCTATTCTGGTTATTGAGAAAGAGCTGAAGTGAATAAAAATTCTAAAAAGCACCTAAAATCATGAGTATAGCAACTTTACCTAGGTTCCAACTGCTACTTAAATGTTTGGTGGTTAAGTTTTATATGTACTACCATCATTAGCTACTTACCTTCATTGAAATGATGTATAAAATCAAGAGCATGTTTAATCATTTTTCTCATTTGATCCAAAATATCAGCTCTCAGAACCCCTTGAGGCTGGGGACCAACTTCTATACCTAGGTACAGAAAGAAAGAGGGTCACATTTATATAAGTAATAGAATACATTGTAAAGTTGAGCATTTTAATATAACAAGACTTAGAATCTCATTGTTAAAAAGTTATTGAAAAGGTAGACCATGCAGCATCATGGAAAACATCTGAGATATTACATTAGGCAAAAAATAAAGCAGAACATTTACATATTCAAGTTATATGCATAGTGAATAAAGACTGGAAAAGAATATGAAAAAAGATTTAAAAAGTTATGTTAGAAATAATATGATTTTGGGTATTTTTTTCCTTAAATTTCCTTCAATATTGTCAAAATATTTTAAAATCATAACATAGTGAAAGAGGTAGACGAATTATGCTGACAAAATAGTAGGTGAATGCAAAGAGAAACTGTCATAGATCTAACATTTAGCTTTGACAGGAGGAAGGAAATTTACTTAGTCACTGAAATCTAGACTAGATGAGTCATGGATGTAAGTCAACATGACAATCTATGTGATCCTAGAGCAATATTCTTTCCCTTAACATAACAATCTATCCTAACAAAAGAATGCAATGATTCTAACTTTATGGAGGAAGAATTTGTATTCCTGTCTTCAAACCCCATTAAAACCATTCTTGTACTATGAGGCTATTATTTCCTGTGGCTGTCAAGCATCCGTTCTTACAACTACAAAATACTTTTTCTCTAAACTACTTATGTAGTCCCTGCCTTCTTGTTCAAGTCTCCCACACAGTCATCCCTCCAGTCATTGCCTTCTCCACTTGTCAAACTGTTTATCAAGTGTGCCACCCTCATTTCATTCTCATTCTCTTCCACCTGATTCATATATTATATTCCTTTACACTCATCCTATTTTCACACACATCTGTTAATTCCCAATCCATAAACTCTTACCATATTCTCATTCACATTCATTTTTTATTTGTTGTGCTTAGCTTTTCTATATATATGTAATATATTCAAAACATATATTTATATATATTGAAGTATGTGGTATCATACATTTAAGTATATGTGTATCATAAGTGTGGCTAAGTTATGTATCTGTGCATAAATGAATTATACAAATCTGAAAAAAATGTATGTTCATGGATATGTCTGTAGGTGTACTATAGAAGATGTTCTTTGCCTACCCCAAAGCAAATCCACTTTCCTTTTTTCTAATAGAACCCTGATTTTGGTTGGATTTCTTTCTTTCTTTTTTTTTTTTTTTTTGAGTTGGAGTCTCAAACTGTCGCCCAGACTGGAGTGCAGTGGCCACTCCCGGCCACTGTAGCTTTGACCTGCTGGGCTCCGGCGATCCTTCCGCCTCAGCCTTCCGCCGGAATTACAGGCACGCGCTACCACACCCGGCTGATTTTTTGATTTATTGTAGAGATGAGGTGTCGCCAAGTTGCCCAGGCGGGTCTCGAACCCGCGGGTCAGGCAATCCACTCACCTCGGTCTCCCAAAGCGCTGGGATTACAGGCTGAGACACCGAGCCCGGCCTTGGTTGGATTTCTAATCTTCTAGGTAGTTGAATTTTTCTCTACCTCAACAGTAAATGTTGACTAGATCAAGTCAATCACAACAATCTTATTACTCTAAGTGATTGATATAAGAACAAATATGTGACCCAGTGCAGACCAAGGGACCATAATGGAAGATCTGCAAGGAAGTTCCTGAGAGTCCCCTTTCTTCTATTAGATATTGTCATGTTGGCATATGATGCTTGGAACTACAGTGGACATCTTGTGTCCATGGGGTCATTGATAGATACTCTAAAGATGGTAGACTAGAAAGATAATAAGAACTTGTTCACTTATGAAGTTGTTGAGCTGCTATGTAAAATAGCAAGTTTATCTTAACTGTTTAAGCCATTTTGAGCTACCTGCAGGCAAAAGCATTCTATATATTCTTGTCTTTGGAGGAGATGGGAAGTGTGGTGTGGGCAGTCTTATGGGGAGAGGGAGAAGCTATGGACTGGAATGTACCTGACCCAGAAAAACCAGTTATTTAAGTTTTTTTTTTTTTCTGTTTGTGAGTGGAGGATATTAGGTAGGGTGGCTACATTTTTCCAGACCAAAAATTAACTTTGACATAAGATCTCATATCAGAGTGGAATATTTAAATTTGTAGGAAATGGCCATGGCATACTCAGGAGTGAAGCTGAAGGAATGGAAGTCATAAAAATAACTTTTTTGTCTCAAATGAGACCATGGTCAATCTGAGAAAGTTAGGAGAAGATTACAACTCTTTGTGTGTGTATGTGTGTGTGTGTGTGTGTGTGTGTGTGTGTGTCTGGAAATAATCGTAAGGCTGGCTGTAGCAAATGTCTCTTTCTGGGTTAAGATTTATCTAGAATGATCCTGTCACATTTCAGCTGCCTTAATAATAGACTGCAAAGGTGGTCCTTGTGGGTACCTACTAGAAGTTAAAGCAAATTTGTATGGAGTAATAGTCTTAGGTATTATAAAATGTTGACTCAGAATGAGTGTCTCTCTGATCTTGTGTGTGTGTTTTTTTAATGAGTGCATAATATAAAAATATTCCAAATAAAATGCCAAAGTTGGAAGGAGAACAAACAATATTTTGAATTATTTGCAATGAGCTTAATATTCCCTCATATTGAAGTACATTAAAGATTTGGCTCACAATATCATAATAAAAAATATTGAATATTAAAAAAAAAAGATTTGGCTCTATTTTTAAGGGTCAAACATATCAGCAGATATTTGTTCTAAGAACAGCATTGCCCATAAATATCATAGGTACAGATTGATCTTTGAAAGTTTGGAAATTTTATGCTTTTATTTGGTATCATAGAGAAACAGGATCTCTGTTTCTTATTGTTAAGCCTTTGATTTGTTTCAACAAATTGCCTATATTTGAATATTCAGCTTGTTCCAATAGATCCCTTTACTATGCACAAGAAGTATCAATACTTGAATAACCAGGAAAATGTTTGATTTTCATCTGCTTATATTGTTTGTCAATTTGTTTTTAATTATATTGCTCTTGGTTAAACTACCTGAGATTTAACCAAAAAGGATTTTAAGTTGTAATAGCAATTTTAATTGTAGTGTAGTCTGCAGAAATTATGCTAATAGGCTACTCGGGAAAGATAATGGAATATAGAAAAAAGAGAATGTCTGTCTGAGAGGTTGTATGAGAGTATGGGTCTACATGTTGGAAGTTACCAGAAGGTAAAGATGAATCACAGTCTAGTAACTTACAGGACAAACCAGCAAATGAATAACACAGATCATGAAAGACTACTGCAAAGCAGATGCTAAGAAGAATATTGGGAGAATGTTCTTCATGGGTCTTTTGCGTTTCTGCATGTCTTGCAAGGAAGACATTGGCTACATTTGTTCCAGATAATCTTTTTAAGGATGTTTGTATAGTAAACAACCTTGGAAGACAAGAATGGTGTTTTCTTCAGAGGAAAGAGCAGGCATGATTACTTAATTTTATAAAAAATTCAAGTTCCTTCAGCTCAGTGTTCCTCTCCTAGAGTATAGCTGCTGGCATATATAGCTGTCATCTGGCTCTCTTCACGTCACCTTGTGGGAACTGGGGCTTGAGGAATAGTGCAAAAATGCTGATACTGTTATTATTATTGTTAATAATCTATTCTTTGTTTCTGTCCTAGGTGTCTTGTGTCTTCTATCAGCATCCACCAAATGGTGTCAGACCAACTTGTTAGATTGCAAGTAGGGTAAAATCTCAGACCCTTTAGAGTTTTTGATAAGGAGGGGCCAGAAAACAGTCTGGAGTAGATCACTGGGGCCACAGCACTTTGGAGAAACTGAGACCCACTTCCTTTCTGATCCAATCAAAACTGACCACTCTGGGTGAGCTCACAAATGTATGTATTACCAAAGCTAGATGGC
The DNA here is from genome assembly GCA_963574415.1 of Tarsius wallacei. Classification (NCBI taxonomy): domain Eukaryota; kingdom Metazoa; phylum Chordata; class Mammalia; order Primates; family Tarsiidae; genus Tarsius; species Tarsius wallacei. The sequence continues at coordinate 12,805 of CAUYQG010086410.1, forward strand.
TAATATTTTATATACTGTGTAGTCCTAGTTATAGAAACTGTGTGGGGAAAATGGATCCATTTGTATGGGTCTGTGTGGGATATGTGCAATTAAAACTGTGAATGATGATATTTATAAGTTTGAATTGTATGCTTACTGGTAATTTGAAGTAATATTTGTTAAACATATGTTATTAGCCTGCAGAAGAGGGTAGAGAACAGAGGGTGCTAAGTGGATGGCTAGAAGGAGTCCACAGATTTTTAAAAAAGATAAATGGAGACTATATCAGCGGAAATGCTGGTTTGGTGTTTGTTGGATATTCGTGAATATAGAATTGGACATACCACCAGCCTCAGGACAGCAAGGCAGAGTTTTATTGCAAACAAGTAAAGCAGAGCAGAATAAGCTAGTCCACTCCTACGAATCAAGAGGAGAGGGTTGTATAGAGAGTGAGACAGGCTCATTTATTTCTTTGGTTTCGTTTTTAGAGTTTACTTTTCTTAGTCTCTGGTCTCGGTTAGTTCCTCTAGGGCTTATTTTCCCACTTTATGGTTAGTATATAATTCTTCATGTGACCTTTGACATGAACTCATGTTCAAATGTTGTTAATTTTACCTTGTTAAAGTTACAAATGTCTTTAAACAATTTTGGGGCTACGCACCTTCTATCTTTTCATGATGTATTACTCATACACGCAATGAGCTCTAGTTTACAAGACTAAGCTAATGATGAACATAAAACATAAGTCTGAAATTAAATATCATAAAGGAAGAGAATTTACATTTTTAGGATTTCAGAGAGTTTCAAAAGAGTCCAACAAGATTGCTCCTTATCTAGGTTTGCAGGTGTTTCTTTAAAGACATGTAGCTTCTCCACGCCTCTTGGTTATTAGGTGGTTTAATATGGCTGGTTGTCCTCTCTCAAACATTAGCAGTGATTTGCTAGATAAGGTTGACCTGTCTAGCAGGTTACATCAAGGAAGTGGGGAAAACCATATTCCTAAGGCCAGAAAAAGAAAAAAAAAAATGTGCTCTTTAAATCCAAGCAGCTTTTGTATTTGGCCCAGCTCATCATGAAAGAAAATTTCTAAAATGAGTAAATAACTAAACATCAGCTGGCTTCCCATCTCATACCCTTTTCCTTCTTTATCACCTGCTCATGTCTGCCCAACTACCTCAAAAATATAGTGTATCAGGTGTGGCATATTATCAATCAGGGGTTTGAGGGCATTTGTATATAATATTCCTTTTTCCTCAAAGCGTTGTCTGAGCACCAGGACTGGTCCACCAACTGTTTGCTACTAGTCCTAGGCAAAATAAGTATGGAAATTAAAACAAGTGTTTAGAAATGTTTATAGCAATTTGACATTGCTGCAACATTCAAGTATGTGATCATTTTTCTAGTGAATCTCAGCATGGATACCTCTTATTTGGGCCTTCTGTGATCCTTCAAGATTGGGTTAGGCCTTTTTTCTGTGCTCTTATGGTCTTCTATAATTACCTCTACATAGAATCTATCACTGTGCAATAATTACCTGGTTATTTCTCTGGCTTCTCATCGGATACCAAGCTCTTTGAGGGCAGAATGTATTGTCTTGTTCATCATTATATTCCTAGCACCTAGCATAGTGTTGGGCTCTAGTAGGCATACAATAAATATTTGTGGAATGTACACATTTTTGGAGTAATTAATTCTGTGGAGTGGGGTCAGGGAAGATTCCAGAGGAGGTGGCATTTGAAATGAATCTTGAGGATGAGAAGAATTGTGACAGACTAAGTTGAAGGACCAAGCGTTACAGCAAAGGAAACAACATGAACAAAACCAGAAAGCTGTTCAATAAAATTGAGGGAATTTACCATAGTTAGGGCCTGCCTGGAGTTAAATTGCTTGATATTTGACAATTATAAGCCTTATGATATGCAAAAGCTGTAAATGTTCTTCAAGAATAATTTTCTGAGTTTCAGTCAGGAGACTGAAAGGACAAGGACCAAACGGATTCAATATAGCCAAAGAGCAGCCATTTTACCATTGCTTAGCTTTGTCATTTTTTTTTTAGCAGTTCACTTAATTTACCCTCTAATCACTAGCCAAGGACAGAACTGGTTTCTCAAAGGTAGCTATTGATAATTGTTTTATAGCCCTTCCCCAGCTTGTTTTGTACTAATTAGTTTTTCTATTCCAAGTATTTGCCTCCAGCCATATGAAAACCCAGCCAATTTAATCTATTGTGATGGCCCTTCATGACCTTGGAAATACCATCACCATAGCAACAGTTATGGGATTGGCCCCCCCATCTGCCTACTGTCTATCATGTTAGGTCAGTACCTGGGCTATCTGCCCTTTTGTGACAATGTAAAACAGGCTATCGCCTAATCACCTTAACAACCTGCCCCCATCAAAGGGAAGGTTTAAAAAGCATTCAACTTCAAGCAGGCACCTCCATGCTTCTCTGTAAGCTCTGCCCTCCTCCCCAATCTGGGGGAGATGAATCCCCCTTTTCTCTCTCTCTCCTTTCTAAATAAACTATATTTTCCAATTTAGTTTCTGTGCAATTATTTGCATCTTACCTGCAGCACTGGCTCAGCACACCAGTCCACTCATCTAACAATCCTCCCAGACCTAACAGACATAATTTATTCAGTTATGACAATGGGAATTATGACTTACCAACAGGATACTTGGCTATAGAACGAGTGGTTGCATATTTGAGGGAAGGATGTTCAATAAGATAAACATAGCAGGGCAATGGAGCCAAAGAAGTCTGAAAAAAATTTAAAACATCTTTCCTATTATGTGAAGACCATATGTTTTGTTCTCTTTACTACAAGAGTCAATAATGCTTTCAATATGTTTTACTTCATCAACTACGATTAGTAAAACAGCTTTATAAAATACTTTAAAACTCAATGTTATTATAGCTTTGAAAACGTGCAAATGAATTACATATAAAATTGAATTATATATAGCTTTCCAGGAAAAACGTACACTAAACAATCCTTCAGAACCATGACCAAAGAATATGAAATAATTTTCCTTCTTAATGGATTTAGTAATTTTTGTTTAATCATTGGTTACACTTACTATTTAACTTAGTATTAGTTTCTTTTTTATTTTATTTTAAAGATATGGGGTACAATTCAAGATTAGGTATATATGTGGACATCATACAGATAAAGTTTGGGCCTACCTTTGGTCCCCACTTTGGTAGCATTAATTTCTTAAGTAATGTAGTTTCTATTCTTATGGGCCAGGTCTCTACAGATGTTGGGTGATTCCCCCTCCTCCCATGTATCTAAATGAAAATTTGAGACAGGCCTCTTGATTTTGATAACTGAGTATTAGCTAAGCTGTTTCTGTGTCTGGAACCAAAGCATTCAGCTCTCTCTCCAAACAGCAACAAAGCATTAAAATCTCCTACCAGGACCACTATCCCAGTTATTGTCAAATGCTTAAAGGAAATGAAAATAACAGTTAATCTTTATTATAGGTTAAGTAGTAGGCTAAATGCTTTTAATACTTTATCCCATTTAAGTCTTTTAGGACTCATAGATGGTGAATGTTGCTATTACACCAATTTTATAAAATGAGGAAAGCAAGGTTTGGGGAATTGAGTATCTTATCCAAGGTTAGTGAATGAGAAAGCCAGAATCTGAACCCAAGTTCTCCTGACTACTAAACTCTATTCTCTAAATCATACTAGTTCTCAGGAAAGAAGGAAACCTATTATACAGAAATAAGCATACAATTCATTATTTGTGCTTTTGGTTGGTATTTTGTAGCAAATCATCTGTGAGAAAATTCCAGAAATTTTTTTGAGCCTTAAAATGATTTCTGAGCGTTAAAATGATTAACTATATTAAGTACTGAAAGACTGGGTATGTGTTGGGGTATTTAAATTAAATAGGGACAAGAGCAGGACTAAAACTAGGCAATCTTTTTATCATTTGGCTTCAATCAAGCTTAAATGACTGTTTATTTTTTATTTTTTTCCTAACTTTTCAAGCAAAGTTTGTTAGAGAAAGAAGAGAGAAAAGAAAGGGAGAGATGCCAGAGTTGGTATGGGTGAAAGAAACCACCATGACTGTTTCTTAAGCTTACTTAAACCCTGTAATTGAGATACTTCAACCACAGAATTTACAATTTTAATACTAATTTTACTTGGTTTTACCAAATAGCTCACAATTTGGTGGCTGTCTGGGTAAAATATATTTTATAGACACAAGAATCCACAAGTGTTTTATTATTTTAGTCATTGTGTTTATTATTTTGCTTATTTCCTCTCCTTTCCTCCTGCCTATCACCACTGCCTCTATATTCTGGTAACATCCTTTCCCCAAGTCCCACAAGCCTGGCTGTGAAATAGACCTAATTTCTCTTGCACCCTTCCTCCTGACCCTTTTCTGGTTGTCTCACATGTATAAATTGACTTAAAATACAGGTCCTATGCTAAGTTGTAAATTAATAACATGAACGTTACCTTAATATAATGAAACATCTGAATTAAAAAGTTATCCCTGGAATCTTCAAGAATAAGAGTGCATCCCATGTTAGAAGTAGTGTTGTGAAGGTCAAAAATAATGTCGTAGGAATTTTCACTATTTTTTGGACCAAATAAATGATTTATTTCTTGAGCCCTTCTCACTTCATATGGCAAATCTTCTGACATTTTTTTGCTGTTATAAGCAGAAAGAAAAAGATTAACAACATCTGTGTCTAGGCTGACATAAACATACAATATGAACACAGTGTAAAAAGAACCAGTTGCCAAACTTTTAATATAAAAAATCTGTGTGGGAAGTGAAAACTTATCTAGAACTTTTATAAATGAAAAATTACATTTTTTCTTCATTTGATGCCATATAACTAATGTTGCATTGGCATGCTTGCAAAATAATAGTTCATTTATGTGAACAATTACTCATTTATGCAATTGTATTGTTATATGTATAATTCTATTATGTATTGTTCATTTATGTAAATGGAATTTATCATTGGATTTCAACTTTGAACAAAAAATCCTTTAATTTAATAAGCAATTTCTTAGTAGTTATGGTGTACTGGGTTATTTATTATGGGACTAGACCATCAAATGCACCTTTTTTTCCACTCTAATTCTAGTGCACAAATATAGTCAAAGATGCTCACATAATCTAACTAGGAATTCTTAGTTGAGGTTCAGGAACCACTAGTGGTTCAGAGACAAGATTTACAAAGAGCCTGTAAATCCTCAAAAAAAAAAAAAGTAAAAATTTGCAGGTACATGCATATATGCATATTTCTGGGACAAGGGCTAATAATTTTTCTTCTTTTATCAAGTGGGCCTCTATCCACCCTTTCCTCACTTCCCACAATTGTTAGGATACATTTTTTTTTCTATATATGATAATGATTTAAATTTTATTTTTTTTTTGAATTGGAGTCTCACTCCATCGCCCAGGCTGGAGTGCAGTGGCACGCTAATGGCCACCACAGCATTGACCTGCTGGGCTCAGGTGATCCTTCTGCCTCAGCCTTCCAAGTAGCCAGAACTATGGGTGCGTACTACCATGCCCGGCTAATTTTTTAATTTTTATTGTAGAGAGGAGATCTCGCCAAGTTGCCTGGGCTGGTCTCAAACCCTCAGGTTCAGACAATCCACTCACCTTGGCCCCCCAAAGTGCTGGGATTACAGGCTGAGCCACCGAGCCCGGCCGATTCAAAATTTTTAAAAAATTAAAACATCCAAACATATTTTCCTATAATTCCATCAGTTTGTATTCCTGGTTATTTTGGCAAGTATCTTCAGTTTGCATCTGGGTAATTCCTCCCTGGAATGAAGTCAGGAATGTGGAGTAGTGGCTATGAAGCAAAACCCAGGAGGACAAAGCTGCATGCTGAGAACAGTGCATTGGAAAGATAGAAGGAGCCTGGGGCATTGATTATATCATGTCGCCAGTGCACTAGCCCTGGACTACCTACCTCTTTCTTATTTGTGAACAAGAAATCCTTATTTGTTTAAGCTACTATCTTTCAGGTTGCTGTTATATGCAAGCTAAATCTAATATATATATACATATATGTATATGTATTTAAAAAGGGGAGAGACATAATAAGACTTGCATATTGTGATTATTCTTATGGCTATTACATGGAAAATGGATGGCAGGAAGGATTAGAGCAAGGCTGGATGTAGGGAGATCCTTGTGAGGTTATGCTATCTGTCCACAGAAGATATAAACTAAGGAGAGGAAGACTGGAATTGCAAAATATTTGCAAAGAATAACTGGGAGGACTTAGTGATGCACTAGATGTGGGGGATGAAGAACTGGGAAGGTTCTAAGATGAATTCTACAGGGGATTTTGTGGGTAACCAATTTGGTTCTATATTATTCGACTCCATTTGAGTAAATGGCAGAATCAAGGCTTGAAGTTTTAAAAAATGATGAACACTACGAAGATGAGGAATATAGGAAAAGGAATATATTTGGGAGAGGAATATATTTGGGAGAAACTAATTTGTTTATCTATCTCATAAATTTTCATAGCCACCTAGAGACCTGTTTAGCCTCTAGATAGTGTTAACAATAAGTGGCAGAAAGTGAATTTAATTTAGAAGACTCTTCTCACTGAAATGATCACTATTATTGGGTGATCATAGTGAGAAAATTCACCTCATTCAACTTCAGAGTTATTTGAGAAGTTAATATGCTTACTAAAAGTTGTTCTTTAACAAATTCTTACTTGTGGTATAGCTATTTTAAGTTAATAGATAAACATTAATTGTGCCAACAGAACCTCAATCATGAAGATAAAACATTTCTGAAATTAAATTTATGATAGTAAAAATATTATTTCATACAAAAAGTATGATAACAAAATAGTCATACTTATTTTGGTCTGAAAATATCTATTCTAGAAAGAGAGGCATATTTCTATTAAAAGTAATATCTATTTTTGATCTATGGTGAAACTAAACCTAAGGAATTCTTTATGTACTACTATAAACATAGTTGCTTGAAAACAGTGAATTTCCTAGGAAGGTAACAAATATATATGCAAGCATAGTAGCCAAATGCTAACTTAATGCAATGGATTCTTAAATGTTTCTTTAAAGATATGTTTTAAAAGTAAACCCTTTTCTATTCATTGTTTCAGTCTGTATACAATACATTTAAAAGGAAAAATCAATTACGAATAGTCTGATACTTAAGAAAGTTTATAAAGAGCACGTGAATGCCCAGTTTAGACAGTTGTATACTTCATAATGCAGTATGATTAAAAGTGAAAGTGATCTTAGTCATTGTACTGACTATACGTACAGACATAAATTATAATATGTATATACATATATGTGCTCTCTCTCACACACCTGCCACTTTACACACACACACACACACACACACACACACACAATACAAAACATAGTCTTACCCAAGATTTTCATGGTCAAAAACGCGATTGAGGTCACAGTCAATATATCTGGTACACTTCTTCACTGCTCGTGGGTTGGTAATAAATGGTTTCACCTCCAGCCCTGTTCTCTGAATCTCAGCACCATTCTCTAGCCAATGCTTAACCAGAAATACTCCTGTTAACTCATTCCCATGAGTTCCTCCAAAGATAGCAACCTTTTTTATAGGTTGTTCAGCAACGTGACAAGAAGCCATCTCACCAAGTAGTTTTGTTTGATTTCTGCAATTTACAAGAGAGGAGATCAAAGGAAATTTCACTTCTTAAGAAAAGTTTGGAAATTTAAGTCTAAATGAGACTTTAACCAAAGGGCAAAGTACAGAGTTCCCCTGAGTAAGCATATTTTAATTTTCTGTTACAAGTTCTGAGCCCTGTTTATTCTATGGACACTCCCTCCTTTAGCCCTGCCCTTTACCATATTTGGAATGAAATATGTGAAGATCTACTAGAGATACTGTTGTCTACTTTAACTTATAACTCCCTCAGATGGTCAGTAGATCTAAATACAATAATAAATCAGTATCTCAGACTAGCACAAAAATTCTATTTTCCCCTCAGCTAGAATGTTATCTAATGGGACTTTCATGATCATTTATAATAATAAAAATAATGTATGCATTTTTAATCTCAAAAATATAAAAAACAAATAAGTGGCCCGTTTGCTTTTTCCACTGGTACTTAAATGAAAAACAATTCTTTTCTGAAATGAGTTGAGGCACTTTTCATAATCTGCATGCATTTGAATCTCAACTCTATAAACAGCTGAAGGCAGATCCTTGGAGATCTCCTCTTGAGCCAGCACCCTTTCTTTCAGAATGCCTTTTCATGATCAGAAACACAAGGGCCAAATCAATGTTCACTAGGACTTAAATAGCTACTTTGAAACATCTTTTAATTTTTTTCTCATAAAGTTTTTGGTAATTCTGCATCAAGTTCAGGATGGATCTTCCTCATTTTTGGCCTAAATACTAAAGGAAAAGCAACTGTTAGTAATTTTCAAGTCTTTGTAA